>SZWC01007187.1:39781-60027 GCA_023375785.1 Penium margaritaceum | reverse complement strand
GATCAACACAGTCTTGGTTCTTGTAACGGGCTTGTGAAGTCTGCATCCGTAGCGTCGCAAGGTTTTTCATGTATGGTCTTGCCTTTTTTTTTCTCTTTCTAGGCATGCCGTGACTCGTTCGTCGTGGTACAAGTAATACATCGTGATGTCTGCTTAGTCGCACTGTGCATAGGTGGTGTTTTCACGGGCATTTATGCATCACACACGGGGCACAACTCTTCGGTATAGAACAACAGTTGCACGAACCCTCGACAAAGTTGACAAGATGGTCATACCTTTTTATCAACAAAGTGCAATTCATGCAATGATCGCCATCAATGAACATGTCAGGATAACGTCCTTCCTCTTCTACACATTACATTGTGCATCAGAGCACTTTTACACGTTGTTTGTGAGTAGGATGTGAGATAGGGTCGATAGCATGTGGCGTTGGGGTACAGTGGGGAGCTACCCATCCAGAGTGTGTTATTATACCATGGTTGGGCCGGTGAACCTGCGGAGAATCAACGCAATCTTGGTCCTTGTGACGGGCTTGTGAAGTTTGCATCCGTAGCGTCAGAATGTTCTTCATCGATGGCCTGTTTTTTTTCCTCTTTCTAGGCATGCCATGACTCGTTTGTCGTGGTACAAGTAATACGTCGTGGTGTCAGCTTAGTCGCATTGTGCATAGGTGTCATTTTCACGGGCATTTATGTATCGCACACTTGCCACAACTCTTTGGCATGGGACAACACTTGGAAGGACCTTTGACAAAAGTAACAGGACGGTCATGCATTTGTATCATATAAAGTGCAAGTCATGCAATGACTGCCGTCGATGGACACACATGACGACAACGTTCTGCCTCTTCCACAAGGTACATCATGCATTAGAGCACTTTTTTACGTTTTTTGTGAGTAGAATGTGAGACAGGGTTGATAGCGCGTGGCGTTGGGGTACAATGGGGAGCTACCCATTCAGAGTATGTCATTGTACCACGGTTGGGCCGGTGAACATGCGGAGAATCAACACAGTCTTGGTTCTTGTGACGGGCTTGTGAAGTCTGCATCCATAGCGTCGCAACGTTCTGCATCGATGGCCGTACCTTTGTTTTCTATTTCTAGGCATGCCGTGACTCGTTTGTCGTGGTGTAAGCAATACGTCGTGGTGGAAGCAATATGTCATGGTGTCAGCTTAGTCGCACTATGCATAGGTGTCGTTTCACGGGCATTTATGCATTGCACACTCGCCACAACTCTTTGGCATGGAACAACACATGCAAGGACCCTCGACAACGTTGACAAGACGGTCATGTATTTGTATTGTACAAAGTGAAAATCATGCAACGACTGCCATCGATGGACACACGTGATGACAACCTTCTGGCTCTTCCATGAGGTACGTTGTGCATCAGAGCACTGTTGCACGTTGTTTGTGGGTAGAATATGAGACAGGGTTGATAGTGCATGGCGTTCGGGTATAATGGGGAGCTACCCATCCAGAGTGTGTCATTGTACCACGGTTGTGTCGGTGAACCTGCGAAGGATCAACGCAGTCTTGGTTCTTGTAACGGGCTTGTGAAGTCTGCATCCATAACGTCGCAATGTTCTTCATCGATGGCCGTGCTTTCGTTTCTCTTTCTAGGCATGCCGTGACTCGTTTGTCGTGGTACAAGTAATACGTCGTGGTGTCAGCTTAGTCCCACTGTGCATAGGTGTCATCTTCACGGGCATTTATGCATCCCACAATCGCCAGAACTCTTTGATTTGGAACAACAGTTGCAAGGACCCTAGACAAAGTTGACATGACATCAAACAATGCGTATCGTGCAAAGTCACAATTGTGCCCCAACAGCTGACTTCGGATCATTTGGACATCATTGAAAATACTCAATATGTACACGATTACTTCATGACGAAGAGTGTACATCAGATGGCCATGGCGGTGCAAACCCAAGACAACAGAAATTACAGGTAAGCAAGGTAAGGAGGTAAGTGTAATGTACCATCAATCTTTTCCTGTCAGGATGATGCAAGGAGTCATCATTTCCCAACAACCCATCAGAGGTTGACTTGGAGCTATACTGCTCCATCTTGTAAGCACCATATGGGTGGCATAGTTCCATAACATAGGTACACACTTAAACAAATACACGAACCAACAGTAGATAGACAGATAACAAGGTACTGAGGTAAAGATATGGAAAGGTAGATAGGTAGGGAGGTAGTTAAAGGTTTTGCTGGTGTAGGGGAAATGCTGTCAAGATTTTCTCAAGGCAGCATGCATTACATGCACAATAACAGCAATCTATAGGGGTGAAAAGGTAACACGGCAGGCAGGTAGGAAGGCAGTTAAAGTGATCTAGGTATAGGGAACATGCTGTCAAAATTTGTTTGGTGTAGCTTGCATTAGTGTTACACAAATAAGAAAGTAGACAGGTACGAAGGTAGAGAGGTAGACAAGTAGAGAAGTACATAAAGTGTTCCAGGTGTAGGAGAAATGCTGCCCAGTTTTTTTGAGGTAGCATTAATTTAGGGCACATAGGTAACAACGTACAAAACTCAAAATCTACAAGGTTAAAAAGGTAAAGGGTACTAAAAATTGTAGCCGTTGGGAAAACATTGTGAAAACTTTCTCCAGCTACATAGATAAAAGATGTCGCTGTATACAAGAAGAATTGTCGTAATAGTAGTCTAGCTAATTTGCACTTGCTTCCAAAACTTCCACAGGAATTTCCAACAAAAAGTTGCCAGAACTATATTTGCTTTCACCAAAAATGTCCACATGCATAGCAATGTATTCCTCCAATGGTAGATAGACGTCCAACCAACAAGTTCATGTCTTCTATACCATTTTCATTGAAGTATACCTTACTACATTGCATTTCTGACCCGGGTACATCGTATGCCTTTTTTCCATTTGTTGTCTGAGCTCAAGTGACCCAACCATACATTAAACAAAGGACATATAGATGTAGGCACGAGGACCATGAACGTGAACTACCTTCTATGTACCCAAAAAGAGGAAGAAACGTGATTGAAGTCATTCCACATTAATTGTACCACACAATATGTTTATGATGTACACAGAGGCGTTAATTATACGTTTCAATGCACGAAACACATTTTTACACTGCAATCCATCATTCCCATTTTCCCCATCTCTTTACACCCTTCATTCATCCTGTACATGACCACTTTCCGTTTTGACCCGGGAACACCACACAAGGGTGTTCCGTCCGTCCTCCGAAGTCTGACCAGTCGTCGGCAAAGAAATTCGTGCGGATAGACCAATCATAAAATTGGATTTTTTACAAGAAATGTGAACTACTTTCTATGTACCCGAAAAGAGGAAGAAAAGTGATTGAAATCATTCCACATTAATTGTAAGACAAAACATGTTTATGATGTACACAGAGGCGTTAATTATACGTTTAAATACAAGAAATACATTATTACACTACACTCGAGCATTCCCGTTTTTTTCCCATCTCTTTACACCCTCCGTTCATCATGTACATAACCACTTTCCGTTTTTGACCCGGGAACACCACACAAGGGTGTTCCGTCCGTCCTCAGAAGTCCGACCGGCCGTTGGCGAAGAAATCTGTGCGGACGGACCAATCATAAAATCGGATTTTTCTCAAGAAAAATGATATCAATGAGGTTACTATGTAACCCAAAAAAATGTGCGGGGCCACAGAATAGCCCGGCATTAAACCGACACATGCAATAGCAGCAACCACTGTAGCAACAGTAGTTTCCGTAGCACCAGCAGCGGTGGTTGCAACAACGCTTGCAGTTTTGCCTTCCCAACCGATAGTAGATTGTGTTGTCGGCGGCGATCTTTGGTTCGCGACGCGTCGAGGACCGGCGTCTTCCCGGGGCCCGTGGACAGGTGTGCGCAGTTCACTTCGTAGGATCTGCGGTGGATTCGAGTCTGTGCATCTCTGAGGATTGGGTCGTCTACCGCTTGGAGTAGCAGCCACACCTGTTGCCGCCACCCCGTATGTTCCTGGAGCAGTCTTCACTCCATCAATGGCAGCAACATTAGTAGCCGTAGCTAGTCAAACTCCATACTCCGAGCGTACTGTGGTAGTGCAGCTCACCTCGTCTGGTCACGTTTGCTGACCCTGACGCCGTGATCTCCGAGAGTGACATTACCTACTCGTATCATCCTCTCTCGCGGCTTGGTGCTTACCACCGCGAGTAGGTGCCCTCGGCACCTATCCATTGTCCAGCGCACAAGATAAGTGTGAAGACATTTGAGCAGGAGCCTTGCGCGTTTGCCTACTATTGATGTAGTTATGGACGTCATGGTTGACGTCGCTGCTAGACACGTCCTCGCGGCTGGCATCCACCTTGGCTTCAGCCTCGCCCGAGCCTGCGTCCTCCACAATACACGGATCTGCCAGCGTTGGTAGATCCCCAACCTAGACTTCTGGCGACCATCTTCACCGAGATCCACGGCCTAAGATAGATGGTACAACGGTTTTGTGACCTCGTCGTCACCGAGCGTGTTTCTGCTACTAGTTCGTCGACGGCCTCCTTGATCACATCTCCTTCATCCTCTCCTCTTTCCTCATCTGATGGTGTCCTCTCAGCTCCACCTGTCGGTCAGTCCCAGGCCGCCATCATCCTTTCGATCCTCCACTCTACTGTGACCACAACGGCACCTCGCGATAACATGTCTTCATGTAGTCGTTCCGATTGTGTGTCCCCGCGACATCGGCGTCAGCGCTCTGCATGTCGTACTTGCGGAGGTTTTGATACACCCTCCACCTCCTCGGCTTCCGTTGCGGTACGTGTCGAGGGGGAGTATGGTCACTGCGTATTGCCTGTTGTGACCGTAGCGACGGGATCCGCATTCGCGCCGGAATGTGGTCCCTGAGCGTCAGCTTAGGCAGATTCAGATGATACAACAACATCACATGACGTGGAGTCTGATCCCAATATGGTGTTCATGGTAGAGACTTGCGTGTCATGGAGCTTGACTTCCATGTTCGAGCTGGGTCCAGATCTTCTGCAATTGCAGGTTACATCAGGAGGAGCATAGGCACGGCGTCCCTGGGCGGTGCCACTTGCGACTCCGACCGGTGGCAACCCGGCGGTGGCATAGGAGCCCCGTACAGATCGGGATTCCTCTATCGGACTTTTGGGGGAGAGTGTGCAGCAGACTCCCACCTGTCCGGTGGAGGTTGGAGTGCTTGGGACGTGGATGCCATCGAGGCCGACATCTACGCTGGGGCAGGAGCTGGACGTTCTGTAGCAGCAGCTTGCATTAGGAGGAGTGCAGGTCCCGCGTGCCTGGGCGATGGCACTCGCGACTCTGAACGGTAGCGGCCTGGCGGTGGCACAGGAGTATCGTGCGGATCGGGATGCCCCCTTTGGATTTTCGGTGGCGTTGGCGCATGACACGCACATTAGCGCGATAGCGGTCACAGTGCATGAGCAGAGTTGACTGGCTGGTCTTTTAGAGGTTGAGGCATTTTTGAGAGCAGCAGTTCTGCGAGGTGTCACTGGGACATGTGCTGCAGTAGACACAACATGTTCTACCATGTCATATGTGCTACATGAGGACCAGCTTCAGCGTGAGGAGTCGCCCATGTTCCCAGAGTCTGCGGGATCTTGTACACACGACGGAGTAGCGACACACATGACAGAGTCAGGTGGTGGTCCTCACTCCATTATCGAGCAGGTGGCAGCGACCAGCCTTCCTGGCGAGACGGTGCACGAGCACCAGTTGCGCTTGCTGGTTGCCTTGATCGGCATTGTTGAGCCGCAGTCCTACACACATGTGTCCACTATGGCGGAAGTCAAGGACAGTGGAACAGATCCGTACACACGGATCGAGTCACCTCGTCTGTAGGAGTTGCGTTCTCTCTTATCATGTTCACCTGTTGGTGACCCTGCTGATCACATCAACGCTGAGAGTGGTAGCAATTATACGGACAACTTTTCCACATGCTCTACGGACTCTGACGACTCCTCCTCCTCTTTATCCCTTGGCATGCGACCGCTCATTCTACCTCATATGACATACACAAGCTGTGGTGTAGGTACAACACTTGAAGCTGCATCCGATGTTCCAGCGTCTGAGTACATTACGAGTTTGGTTGACCCCTAGGATGATGCAGCAGCACCGGTTCCATCATCTTCAGCAGCAAAGATGCAGATGGAGCTGTACTCACAAGTTTTGTAGTCTTCATGTGCAGCATCCAGTGAGGCAGAGTTTATCCTACACGAGGCAGACATGGGCCACCTCCACATGTCCGAGGCAAATTATGCTGTTCTATAAGAGCGTGTAGTGATGCTACAACGGGAGGTGATGGCAGTGCGCGAGCGATTCTCAGAGGAGGGGAGCACCAGTACTATCGACACGAGCTTTCTACTACTAGGATCTTGCACACCCATACTCAAGGAGGATCCTGCAACAGCTGTGAGTATGACATTTGATGGAGACACTACCATAGGAGAGCTGAGCGTGCCTTCAGTTTCTGTCATCGTCGTTCCTGTTGACTTTGTCATTGCTCCTCCTTCTGTTGCTGCCATCACGCACCTTCATCCACCCAACTGAGCTGCTCCATTGTCACCTTCGTCCATGAGTGGTGATCCGGCTCGTCGCTCCAATACTTCTCTTCTTGCGGTACACCCATGTGCCTCTGGGTTCTCTATCCTGCCTTGGAGGCCAGCTTTGCCATTTCATCCACACTCACGTGCTGCTCGTCCATTCCCTTTCCTCTAGCGTACATAGATGCATTGCGATAGAGCGGAGAGAGGAGAGACTGTGAGTTGGGTCCTTTGACAGTCACGTGAGGACTGGTGCACCCCAAGTGATACAACAGCAATGTGAGGAGTCATAGCCGGAGACACCACTTCGTCTTTGAGGCGAGGAGCCGACCCGTACATGACAGGGGGAGCTATCTTGCATGATGGAGAGACCACATGATTCATCACCTAGGATCTGTTCAGCTACGACAACAACATCTCCATCGAGGACATTGCCGATAGGTTCATCCTCCTTGGGGGAGTGTTGTGTGGGCCTCGTCTTGATGCGCCGTCACGGGAGATGCATGGCGAGGGGTCCATGCTCTGCTATGAGCACATTACAGCAGTCATCGTGTGGCTCATGACATGTGCCTGCATAGCTACAGGTGTACGGTAGCACTCTGTTGGTTGAGACCCGGACACTTGGTCGATTGTACCAGTGTCACAAGGAGACCATGTAATTGTGTCTCTTGGTGTGAAGCCATACTACGTGTGGCATGTGCATGCCAGCTGGTTTGCTCATAGTGGTTGAGACCCGGACACGTGGTGAGTTGAGCCCGTGTTACGAGAAGACTTCCTATGATCATGTGTGTTGATTGGTGGTGCTATTGTGGTCGGCATAAAGACACTTGTTGGATTGCTCGCAGTGGTCGAGACCCGGGCACTAGTACCGCCAGTGTCACGAGGAGACCCTCTTGCCGTCTGACATGTGTATGATGTGCATTACACAGGTTTGTGTATGTGTGCATTACTCTTCTCATGGTCTAAACCCGGACACTTGGTATGATGTGCAAGTATCGCGAGGAGACCTTAGATGGGTAGCAGATGAATGTGGTTGATCGGTGAAGATCTTGGTTTCAAATATGTTGTTGTTCAATATCTCAGCTTAATTCTGTATTCTGGCATTGACGACCATGTCAGCCAAGGGGGGTGTTGGTTTGTGTGGCTTCCACCCATCACGGCTGACGTCGATGGATTATCCATATACCCACCTTGGTGGTACATGGTAGAGGAGGGCGTGATGACACGACGGGCCTCCGGACTGTTCCAAGACTTCTCCAGCACCTATGACAGCGCCGGCGAGACGCGGTCGATGCGTTCCAGCAGCCTTGTGGGCTTGTCGGGAGGTAGGAGAGTTTTCTCGGTGGGTTGAGACCTGTGCACCCGGTGGACTGTACCGGTGCAACAAGGAGACCCGATGGTTGTAGTAGAACCGTTTTGGATGTCCGGACGCTGATCTTGAGTTTTTGTAGCACTGCTCGTATTTTCTCGGTGGTCGAGACCCGAGCAGTCAGAGAGCTGTTCCCGTGCCTCGAGGAGACCACCTTTGTTGTTCTTGTGGTGTATGTAGTGTGTTCTCCCTACTGACTCGTTTGGGTTCAGCGGGGTTGACAGGGCCCGGTGTGGCTAGCTGCCCGCACCCCTACATAAGCCCGCTAGGGGCTCATTTGTAATCTCTCCTTGTTCTTTCATATTATGTGTTTCAGACTTAGCCAATTTTTTGCCGTTTTGCATTGCACTCACACACAGATCTCATGTCCAGTTTTCCATGGGCCTGCATGTCCTAAATCATTTCCAATTGAATCGCCCATCTGAACGGCCTACATCGTCGCAGAGGGTTTCTGAGATTGCAAATGTTGACAAGGGGTTTGAGGCCAACCAATCAGCAATACTGCTAAAATTTCAGCCTCGAGGATGCAAAAGTCGCAAAATGGTACTGGCACTATCAGATGGAGGAGCTTCACACAGCCTCGTGAGCAACGACATGGTTTACAAACCATGTCTGGGTTTGGAGACCAAACCAGGGGTGTTTGAAGGGAAAACCGTCAACGGGAGATTACAGATAAGGAGAATCCAAGAACCACTACGACTACAAGTGAGATATCTACGAGATGTAACAGTCTGGAGGACTTGTCCAATGAGNGAGGCCAACCAATCAGCAATACTGCTAAAATTTCAGCCTCGAGGATGCAAAAGTCGCAAAATGGTACTGGCACTATCAGATGGAGGAGCTTCACACAGCCTCGTGAGCAACGACATGGTTTACAAACCATGTCTGGGTTTGGAGACCAAACCAGGGGTGTTTGAAGGGAAAACCGTCAACGGGAGATTACAGATAAGGAGAATCCAAGAACCACTACGACTACAAGTGAGATATCTACGAGATGTAACAGTCTGGAGGACTTGTCCAATGAGCGATCACAAAATCATCCTCGAACAAGATTTCCTGTACCGGCACAATCCATAGGTCGACTGGAACAGCGGCGACGTCTACGTGGAGATGGATGGAGCCAAACAACATCTTTCGCGTCCGGGACGGAGGCTGGCAGCAGGAGCAGCATAGGTGGAAGCAAGAGAGGAAGCCGCGAAAGCAGAAAAGCAACAACCTATGCAGTTCATACCGCTCAACGTGGTCAAGCACTTCATAAGACGAGGAGCTCGTGCATGGCTCGTACATCTCGAGTCAATGGAAAAAGCGAAAGTGGGAGCGGCTAACTCATCATCGACCTTTTCAACCTCATCAGCATCGACGAGGTTCATGATGGTACCTGAAGAGTTTGCACCAATCATCCAGGAGTTTGCGAATGTCTTCCTCGACGAACTCCGAAGAACCTCACCTCCTCAACGAAGCATCAACCATCCCATCAAACGGAAGTTGGACAAGTGAACTACAGTTTGAGGGGCCTATCAGATGAGCAATCACGATCTGGCCGAGCTGAAAAGGCAACTTGACGAGATACTCGGTCAAGGGTTCATCCGCCCATCCACGTCAGTGTACGCCGCACCACCAATGTTTGAAAAAAAGAAGAGTGGTGAGATGCGGATGTGCGTGGACTATTGTGCGTTGAATGATGCTACCATCAAGAACCGCTGCCCTCTTCCCCAAGCCGATGAACTTTTTGATCAACTCCGAGGGGCTCGAATTTTCAGCAAAAACTGACTTATGGGCAGATATAATCATATACACATGGCAGATGCCGACATCAAGAAGATGGCATTCCGAACCCACTACGGGCACTTTGAGTTCACGGTCATGTTGTTCTGCCTTAGAAATATCCCGGCGACATTCATGCGGCAAAGAACAACATATTCCATCCATGTCTGGATGATTTTGTTGTGGTGTACCTTGACGACATCGTGGTGTACAGCCGCACCTTGGAGGAGCACGACGGACACCTTCGAAAAGTCCTCAAGGAGAGAAATTTTGCAAAGAGAGAAATATTTCAGGAAACTCTCGAAATGTGACTTCAATCGACGTTCGATCGAGTTTTTGGGCCATGTCATCAACAGCGGGCAGATTATCATGGATCCAAAAAAGGTGGCAGCAGTTACTGACTGACCGACGTGGACCAACGTTTGAGAAATTTGGGTTCTTCTCAGATTCTGCAATTACTACCGGCGATTTGTACGGGACTACGCCCGGGTGTGTGCCTCTTTCCGACCTCACTCGAAGAGAAAACGAGTGGCGGTGGAGAGATAGCAAACAAGAAGCTTTCACCGCTTTGCAGGATGCTTTGACCTTGGCGCCAACCCTACGATTAGCCGATCCAACGGTTGCCAACATCATGGCTATGGATGGGTAAAATCGAGCCATTGGCACAGTCCTCCTACAAGACCATGGCAACGACGAACAAGTGGTCGTATACATGTCTCAAAAACTGTGAGGACTGGAAATCAACTATGCAGTACACAAGAAGGAGATGTTGGCGGTCATCCACGCGTTCAAGACGTGGCAATGCTACCTTAAGTGTCACCCATGCATCGTGCGCACCGACCACCATGCGCTAAAATATTTTGAAGATGGAGCCGAATCACAGTCGACGTCAAACCCGATGGATTGAGTTCCTTAAATCTTGGTTCGACTACAATATCGAGTTCCGCCCAGAAAAAATGAACCCTGGGGACACACTCAGTTGCCGACCAGATTTAATGGCTGACGTGGCAATGCTCCAGCTACAACAAGACACATACCTCAAGCGACTGTTTGCACGAGGCTCCGACCAGCACGGCAGATATGACAGGGCAAAAATCTGGTACAACGCACCCTACTGGCAACAGCGCTTAACTCGCGAGGTGGTCGTTCCCCCGAACGACAAACTTTGCCAAATGCTGCTCAAAGAGTGCCACAACACAGGACCAGGTGGACACTTTGGAGAGAACAACACGCTAAAGAAGCTGGCCAAAAACTACTGGTGGAACAAGATGCAATCCGACTTGGCCAATTGTTACAAAACCTGCGACACAGGTTTGCGACAAAAATCTCATCGCACACGGCCACCCGGACTTCTGCAACCTCTCCCTATTCCAACGAAACAATGGGCTAACATCGCCGTGGACTTTGTCACAGGATTACCGTTCACACCCAAGGGATATGATGCAATCCTCATGGTCATTGACAGGTTTTCCAAAATTTCCCACTTCATTCCGACAACAACCACCGTCACCTCCAAGGGAACAGCACGGCTGTTTCTAAAAAAATCATACACAGCATACCAAGAATAATCACAAGCGACAAGAACAGTCAATTCACCAGCCGTTCTTTTAGCAAACTGATGAGTCACTATGACAGCAAAATTCAACTTTCAACGGCGTTTCATCCTCAAACCGAAGGCCAAACCAAGCGGACCAATCAGATGCTTGAACAGCTTCTCCGAACATTATGTGAACCTCACAGGACGGATTGGGCAAAAAAAATCCCAACCGCCACAATCGCATGTAATTGGGCAGTTTCCACCGCAACGGGTAAAACTCCGTTTGAAGTGATATATGGCAAACTTCCCGCCACACCAGCCGGACTGCAAAGTCGCAGCAACATTCCTGCAGTCGACATTCAACTTCGAGACTTCACCACCATCTGGGAGGATATACTGCAAACCCCCATAAAGACACAAGTAGCGATGAAGCAGGCAACTGATTGACATCGTAGCAATGACATCTTCACCATTGGCATCGAAGTCCTCCTGAGCTCGGCAAACATCAAGCTCCGCGGAGCCGACTATTCAATGCTCAAAACCCAATGGTTTGGACAGCTTGAGATTGAGCGCATGCAAGGCCCTGTCGTTGCATCATTCAAACTCCCCAACACTATGCAAGCTCATCCGGTGTTGCATGTCAGCAGACTCGAGCACTACCGAAACCCCATAGAGAACTCTCGACAGAGATGTCCCTCCTCCGCCTCTTGTTCAAGTGGACAAAGACACAAAGTACGTAATCGAGGACATTCCCAGCCATCAACGACAAGGCAAGAAGTATCTCGTCAAGTGGCACGGCTATGACACCACGCACAACAGCTGGGAACCCTATGAAAACCTTTGAGACGTCAATCATCTCTCAATTCTTATCACCGCCGTCACCGGGCCACATCTGCACGCGCGTCCGGACGTCGCGCCTAAATGGGGGGGGAAGCATTGCGTACCAGATGTACACGAGTCCCTTATCTTTTTGAGTGGGCATTTCTGCTATTACACAAACAGCCTATTGCATTGCGAGATCGTGATATTCACTTCAACAGTCCAGGACAAACTGACCAACTGCCCGTCCTCAGTGGAAATTCCCAAACCTTCCGACAGCTCCGACCACTCTCGCTAACTTAGGATGGAAGTATCACAATCTTTCACTCGACTTCTCGATGCACCGGGACCAATCTGGATTTATAAACATGCATCTTGCATCTTCACCGTGGATTCTTGAAGATCCCTGAATTCTCGGCGGACCTTCTTGAATCTGACCACTCATGTCGCGACTCCGCATGCGTCGCTCGACAATCGACCCAACGAACCCGACTATGCCTCATTCGCAACTCAACACTTGTACACATATGTTCGATCATTTTGACACTCGCCATCAAAGTACACTCACCGCTACTTATGAATTGCTCAAGTGCCCTAAATTCTAAATCATGTTTTGCCTCGCAACTTCTACTTTTTCACCGTCTATGCTCCATTTGGCATAACAATGCTACCCTCTCCAATTGCTTGATTGGTGTTTTGCATGAATTACAGTTGAGCAATCAATCAAGGGACTAGTTTTCTTCTCTTCTTCATCTAGCAAACTGTTATGCCAAACAAAGCATATATGGTGAACAGTTAGAAATTACAAGATAGAATACAGGTTAGAATATGGGACACTTGAGCATTTCATGATTAGCGGTAAGTGTACTTCCATGATAAGTCTCAAAATGATCAAACATATACATATAGAAGTTTTGAGTTACGAATGAGGCATATTTGGGGTCATTGAATCGATTGTCGAGCAACGCGTGCGGAGTTGCGTCATGAGTGGTCGGATTTGAGAAGGTCCGTAGAGAAATTGGGGGGCTTCGAGAATCGACGGTGAAGATACGAGATGCATCTTTAGAAATCCAGATTTGTCTTGGTGCCTTGATAAGTCAACCAAAAGGTCGTGATACTTCTGTCATAGATTTGCAAGAGTGGTCGAAGTTGTCAGAAGGTACGGGAAGATTCACTGGGGGTGAGGGAAGTTGGCTGATTTGTCCTCGACCGTCGGAGTTGATATCGAGGTCTTGCAAACACGATGGGCTGTTTGTGCAATGATAAAAATGCCCAATCACAAAGATTAGGGACTCGTGTACATCGGGTATGTAACATTCCCCTCCCCCCTTTTAGCCGCGGCATCCCGGCGCGCGTATAGATGTGGCCCGGTGACGGCAGTAATACCCGTCGATTATGTGATCGATATCTCTAAGGTTGTCGTACGGTTCATAGCTGTTGTGCACGGCGTCATAGCCATACCACTTGACAAGATATTCTATCTCTTTGCCTCGTCGCCAATGGCCAAGGATCTCCTCAATGACGTACTCCGTGTCCTCGTCCACTTGAACGGGAAGAGAGGAAGGGACATCCCTCACTGGCAAGTCCCCTTCAGGGTCTCCGTAGTGCTTGATTTTGCTGACATGGTACACTAGATGAACTTATATAGTGTCGGGGAGTTTGAGGCGTGCAACCATGGGGATTTACATGCGCTCGATCTTAAACGGTTCCAGCCATCGGGGTTTCAGTTTGGAACAGCCGGCTCCGCGGATTTTCATGTTTGTCAAGCTTAGAAGGATATTGTTGCCAGTGGCCAACATGTCGTCGCTACGATATTGGCTAGCTGCTCGCTTCATCTCTACTTATGTCTTTGCAATAATTTGTCGTGTTTCTTCCCAGATGGCAGAGAAGTCGCGTTGTTGAACGTTGACTGCGGGAATGTTGCTCCGACTTTGTAGTCTAGCTGGTGTGACGGGAAGTTTTCCATACACCACTTCAAATGGATTTCTACAGATTGCCGTGGAAACTGTTGAGTTGTATTCAGTTTCGGCGTTCGGGAGTTTTTGTGTCCACTTTTTCTTGTGGGGTTGGCAGAGTGTTCAGAGAAGCTGTTCGAATGTCATATTATTCCGCTCGGTTTGACCGTTGGTTTGAGGATAAAACACTGTTGAAAGTTGGATTCTGCACCGGTAGCGCATTATCAGCTCACTCCATAAACGACTGGTGAATTGACCTTCTTTGTTTTTCGTGATAATTCTTGGTACGCCGTGTAGCTGCACGATGTTGTTTAGAGAAATCCATATTGTTCCCTTGGCGGTAACAGTGGTTGTTGTTGGGATGAAGTGGGACATCTTTGAAAATCTTTCGACGATCACGAGGATTACGTCATATCTCTTGGGTGTGACCAGTAATCCTATGACAAAGTCCATGGAGATGTCCGTCCACGGTTTGGTTGGAATAGGGAGCCGTTGCAGAAGTCCGGATGGCTGCATGCGACGGGATTTTTGTCCCCGACATGTGTCGCAAGATTTGCAGATAATGACCATGTCGGATTGCATCTTGTCCCACCAGTAGTTTTTTTCCAACTTCTTCAGTGTCTTGGCCTCTCAAAAGTGTCCACCTGGACCTATGTTGTGGCATTCTTCGAGCAGCATGCGGCAAAGTTTTTCGTTCGGGGGAACGACCACCTGGCGAGTGAATGGCCGTGGCCAATAGGGTACATCATACCAGAATTTGGCCTTGTAGTATCCGCCGTTCTGGTTGTAACCTTGTGTAGCAGCTTGAGACATAGTTCTCGTTGTAGCTGTAGGATTGCCATGTCAGCCATTAAATCTGGTTGGCGGCTGAGTGCGTACGCCGGGTTGATTTTGCCTGGCTGGTACTCGATGTTGTAGTCGAACCCGGATTCAAGGTACAGGTTGTGCAGGTTGAACAGGTTGTCGCTTCTCGGCTACCGCGGCTTCCTTTACTGCTTCCACCTTTGCTGCTTCCGCTCTCGGCTTCCGTCCCACGGGCGGAATTCGTCGTTTGGAGCCATCGATATCCATGGAGACATCACCGCTATTCAAGTCGACCTGCAGATTATGCCGATACAGGAAACCTCGTTCGAGGATGATTTTGTGATCAATCCTTGGGCAAGAACTCCAGACCGTTACATTCTATAGATCTACTTGTATTCGTAGTGGTTCTCGGAGTTTCCGTATTTACAATCTCTCATCGACGGTTTTTTCTTGAAGTACCCCTCGTTCGGTCTGCAAACTCAGTTTGTGAACCATGTCATTGCTCACGAAGCTGTACGAAGCTCCTCCATCCAATAGTGCTGGTACCATTTTGCGACTCTTGCATCCTCGTGGTTGGACTCTTAGCAGTATCGTCGGTTGGTTTTCTTCATACCCCTCATCGTACTTTGTGATCTAGAAACCCTTTCCGGCAATGTAGGCCATTTAGATGGGTGATTGTTTGGCGCAAATTGCTCCTCACAGACAAGAGTTGCACATTTTACTCTTGTCCTTTGCCGTTTTTGGACTCATTTTTCTACAACTTCTCCCCTTTTTGGCCTGATGTTGGCTCCGATTTTTGCAAGCAAAGTGCTCGACTTTTCCGCAGTTGTAGTAAGTGCGCGCATCTCTCTAGTCGACGGCATCCACTTCTATCGGAGTCGAGGAGCCCGCCGACTGGCCTTTCTTGTTTCCACGATAATTGTAGTTGGGAGGTCGCAAGCCATAGGATTCCTAGATCTGAGCTTTGTAGTCGGCGCAATCAATGTTTCTTCTGCTGTGATCATCTGTAGCAAGTCGCTTTGGATGGTGAAAATCGCAATGGCTCGCCTGAAATCTTGCTTGAAGCCATTGTTGTAGTGAGAACAAAGTTTTTCGAGGGGGATGTATGCTCCGCTGATGATCTTTTGGAATCTCTATGTATACTCCGTCATGCTGGACTGTTGACGGAGACGCCGGAGCTTGTATCGTACATCGGACTTTTTGTTCATTCGTCCAAAGTGTGCAAGCATCGTACACGAGAATTCGTTCTAGTCAGTTTGTGGCGTCAGCGTGTCTTACCACTGTGGGCTGATCTTCTCCAAGGGTAGATCGCCTGTGGTCGGCGATATGAGATGGGCATCGTTGGCCATTGATGATGCTCCGCCAATCTCCTGCTACGGTTGGATGGTCTTTAGATCAAACCACCAACTTAGCACCGTGCCACGCAAAAGCGCGGCCACGCGGTCAATTTTCTTTTTATCGTCATTGACCCCAACAGCAGTGAAGTACACCTCCAAAATCTTCAGCCACATCCAAACCGTCGGTCCCTTTGAGTTTACAGGATCAAATTGTTCTGGTGGAGCCCGACAAAATTTGGGTTCGCTCGAGAGTTGGGAATTTCTCTCAACAAGCACCTGTTCAAGTGCGCTTGCGTTGCGAAGGGCCTCCATTGCAACGTTGAGTTATTGGAGTAGATGGCTATTGATCCCCTCGAGCACGGAGATCCGGTTTGCCAGTTCCTCGTTGATCCGCGCCTGTCGTCCATTGCCATCTGTCGTTCCTATTGTCGTGATTGAGGCTGTCGGTAGAGGCGCCTGGTTTATCGCTGTTGGGGCCGTGACCGGATTGGTCGTCAAAGCCGTAGGGGTTGATCCAGCTGCCACATATCCTACTATGATAGCATTTGCTGTCGCTTCAGGGTTTGGGTGCTTAGGCATGTTATGTTCCTCTATCGCCAAAGTCGTCACCGAATACCCACTGCTGGTCGTCGATTGCGCTCGCTTGCCTCGCGTTGTAGTTGCAAATTCTGCGAAGTGCTGACGTGCGAGATGCACTGACAGCTTGTGCGAGGTAGTCCTCCGGATGAGTAAAGTAGTCGACTGCCTATCCAGCACCGCTGCGCTCTGATACCAATTGCTATGGTGAAGGGAGCGTAGATGGTGACCAGGTACAAGTTGTGAGGCAGAAAACGATTCAAAGTTTGAGACACTTGAGCAATTTATAATTAGTAGTAAGTGTATTTCGATGACTAGTGTCAAAATGATCGAACATATATATTCAAGCGTCAATTACGGATGAGGCGTAGTCGGGGTCGTTGGGTCGCTTATCGAGTGACGCATGCGGGGTTGCGTCGTGAGTGTTCGGATTCAAGAAGGTTCGCAGAGAAATTAGAGGGCTTCGAGAATATACACTGAAGATGCGAGATGCATCTTTATGAATCCAGATTCGTCTCGGTGCGTCATGCAGATGACCGAAAGGTCGTGATACTTCTGTCGTAGATTCACGGGAGTGGTTGAAGTTGTGAGATTGTTTGAGAAGATTCAATAGGGACGAGGGCAGTTGGCTGATTTTTCCTCGACCGTCCGAGTGAACATCGAGGTCTCGCAATGCAATGGGCTGTTTGTGTAATAACAAAAATGCCCACTTGGAAAGATTAGGGACTTGTGTATGTCAGGTATGTAACACAAAGAAAACTCCATTACATTTTTTAATGACATGAAAAACCCATTTTTATTTTGAAAACCCTGTTTAAAACCTACCCCCCATTACATCCAATTTTAGGGCTTTACTTTTGCACGCTCTCCTACTAGGCACCGCGATAGTAGTGTCCATCACGTTTTCTTTCAACAAATGGGGTGGTTTGGACCTCCCATTCACACCTCTCAAAAAACCTCTTGTGAACGGAAAAAGTGCCAATAACCCTTTGTTCTGTCACCTGTGACCCTCAAATACGCCAACCTCGGAACACAAAGCCTCATTCGCCCCTACTCTGGAACAATAAGTCCCATTTGTCCTTGCTTTGGAATAATAAGCCTTGGAACAGTAAGCTCCATTCATCCTTGCCTTTGGAGAATAGGCCCCATCCGCCTCTCGCACCTGAATTGATGTTGAACTTTGAACATCAATGTAAATAAAGCCTAAGATATCTAATGCACACGGTGGCCATGTTAATTTGCACTAGAAAGGAACCTTTCCTTCAACATTAGTGGGCAACCTTAAAAGCTTCGGTTTGGGCAGAGGCTTGGGGTGAGCTCCATGAATGCACCTCCTAGCCTCGGTGTGGTCGGCCATACATGAAGGGTGTCCGTGTTGAGTGACACTATTGAAGTACTCGCAACATTAAAATTCATAAAGCACCCGGTTTGAGCGTCAAACCAGGATTACCTCACTACATATTTCACGGGTACGACCCCTCCTCCATTGCCTACTCATGTGTGTGTTGCAAACCATTAACCAACATTTATCATCATCAAGATAAGCATCCTTTGTCACTTTTGTAGCACTGGACAATGCCATCAGAGATAGGAGTAGGTCCTTAAGGAATAACTATCCCTTGTCTTCCCCCCATGGACCACGTCACTACGGTGACTGAGTGGGGCAAGATGAGGTACGAATGGACATGATCAGCGCAAATCCACTCGACGACACATCTACCATGTACTAGCTCTTGGGCAAGCGGGCACCCCATGCTTTCCCACTATACTTTCCACCGAATAGGGCGCCATGGGTTTCGGTCACGCCATTGTCAGGCCATTTACTCGTTTGCGGATGGAACGTTGAGGCCGAATGACCATGCGCTACATGGAGTAGGCTTTGTGGCCATGCCATGTTTACGCCCCGTGTACTGTTGTTGTATGTTTACTGATTGCAGTGGTCACATTAGTAAAACTTTATCCGTACATAAACTGAAAAAAATAATAGGTGTTCCATTATGATTTTGTGCAGAATGAACCACCGGCTACCCTTCCACATATGTATAGTATGCATTAAAATAGATTTAATGTACTCTTCAAACTAAAACGAACATAATCTACCTAGAAGTGCATGCATATTACATGATTACATTTGCAAGATATGCCAACATTCAAGTACATTTTCTCCTCTAGACTCATTGGCAAACAAATGGTCAAGAACATTCTTAGTAGGCTCTGTCTATATGTTGTGTTAAAACTGTGGTGAAGATCATCTTCTTTGTTTTATTGCCCCTCCAATGTTATTCTATTCAATGTGTACACATTAAAAAGAATGCTTCGTTCTATCTACGACAAGGAATCGTACTGAATGTAACTTCATTTGCGTATTCTTGAATAGATACATTGTCGTTGGATTCATGTAATACTGACCTTAGCCACTACTTGTGACCATATAGGTACTCGTTCCATTCGATGGTGCATGAAGTGAAGCACATGGGATAACAATCCATACTCGGTGCATTGTGGACATTACGCCTCATTAATGATTCAATGTATATTGGTAGGTGTATGTAAGTACGTTACACTACAAGACATAAGGAGACATAGTTCTTAATTCATGAGGAACGATTGCATGGTATATGTGTATTCTTCAGACGATTATTGACTCAATCCCCGGAGGAAGTGAATAATGTCTCGTACTAGACACAGCCTATCCCATGGCTGACAGTGCTTAGCATTGTAGAATGCGTCCTCCTGACTGCCACATTTATGGATGCCACTGTTCTCTCTAGGAGCCCACATCCTACGCCCCCCCTACCCGAATCTGATGAGCCTATCCCAGGCAGCTTAAGCCTAGCCGTCTGCCTAATCCAGAATCCCTCCTTGCATCAGGGGTATGTTATGCTTGAAAACGTTTCTGTTCAAACTCCAAGTACCAACGCCCTCCGTCCTGCACAAAAACAAAGATATCGGGCAGTCAAACAAGGCAAAGAAAAGTTCAACACTCATAACAGATCAAAACTAAAGCATGACATTGGTCACTTGACCAAAGAAACATTACAAAAACATGTAAAATCTGAGAAACGATTATGCAAGCTCACCTCACTTTTCATCTTGTGGCTCTTCCTTGTAAGTCTGTTTCCACTCTCTTTCCTCATCCAGCTTGACAATGTGCTCATCCTGCGTGACGGACTCACCAAATTTATGAGGAGGGGAGTGTATACCAGAGTCATCACTCTCATACCCATCGTCCTCATTATATGAGGTGGCCTCTCAGGTTCGTACTCCATGTCATATGCACCATACTCAGCAAGTGGTGGATCTCCACCTAGAGAAGCACTTGCATGTTCTTCTATTGCAGCTGCAACATGTCATGGAACAACTGCAAGGCCATCATTAAACTGGAATGCTTCTTGCACCAGTTAACTGCTGGAGGGTTTGGGCAACATGTATTTGTATGACCCTTCAGTCCATAGCGTGGGCAGATGAATTTTCTTTTGTACCATGTCTCCCTGTCCTTATGTGCATTACGAGGACACCCCTTGCCAGGTTGTGGTA
>SZWC01007187.1:24265-35423 GCA_023375785.1 Penium margaritaceum | reverse complement strand
ACACACACACAGAGAGAGAGAGAGAGAGAGAGAGAGAGAGAGAGGGAGGGAGGGAGAGACAGAGGAAAAACATTCGCATAAATTTTACGAGCGTATCTTGCATGCAAAAGTTTTGTGCTAACACGTCAAAGATAAAACTGACGTTCGTTCGTGACAAACGCGTTTCATAACCAAAAAGTTCTGCAAGGTAATGCCCCCTCATTTGAATCAAGAACAAGAGGGCGCAATAAATACAAGAATGGGGCTGTGGATACTTGAAACACGTGAATCTCCCTGCATGAGTCGTTGATGATGATTTCCCCAAGACACGCGGAGGGGAGAGCCCCTCCACCGAGCTCTGAACATCATTCCACAACTTCCAAAGTCACAATTTGTGCACGAGCAAGAGTCTCAGATGCTCAAGAAAATCCTCAATATAAGGGTTTGTGACTTTTTTTGTTAAGGTCTGGCAACGTCTGCATGCCGACAATGCATGGCATTTGGTGTCCAAATTGTGATCGCGGCAAGTATTTTGGTGATGCACCATTTTTTCATGCTTGCTGGATGTGGACTTTTTTTTAGTTCTAAATTTGGATATGGTGCTCATGTTATAGAGAAAGTGGATATGGCAAGTCTTTCAAGAGTTTTGTGGATACACGGTCATCCCCCAGCAAGTAAAAATCAAATATGTCTTGGGTAAAGGAAAACACATATTCAGCATTTTTCTTTTACCAACTGAGGGGGAAGCTCAATCCACTGTACTAAAACTAAAATGATTGACGGTCTCCAATCCTTGGTTCATCATGTCTGTTTCCCACGAGTCATGTGTTATGCTGAGCAAAACGTAGATCGTGAGCATGTAGAAGTTACTTGGGCAGAACACCTCTTGGGAATCTCGGGCGTTTGAGCAATCCATAAGGCTCAATTCCTACTTGTCCACTGTTTTGCATCAATTTATAACCGTGCCCCTAGTTTTGAAAAAACATTTGCGTATAGCAATTTGTCAGTTCCGCACTCTGTCACCATGGGATCATTGCACCCTTGTGAGATCGCGATGGAGCGACGACCCTTTTTTCAGGTTTTTTTTTTTTCTGACACGCAAACCTCCTACTACAAATTACGGCTTTCTATGTTTTGAGCAGGTGTAGCCTGCATGAAACATAAGACATTACATGTCAGTAGAACTGTAATAGGAGCCGTGTGGGACAGCGGTAACAGATACGCAGAAGCAGCAGCCGCATGGGCAGTTGTGGGAGCAGGTGTAGTAGCAGACACGGTGGCGCCAATAGCCGCAGTTTCATTGTCAGGTGCAGCTGTAGTAGTAGCCATAAATGGTACAATAATCTCAACAGGGGATGTGTCTGTCGGTGTTGACCCCGTCAGCTCGTATCCCACAAAAGCTGCCAGGAAGGTATGTGCGATCTTCGTGTACAAAAAAGGGAAGAAACAGGGAAAACGAGGGTAAATGGCGTAGAGGGTGACATGTGAGGGTTTTTAATGCACCTCTAAATACCTATGCTGACTATCTTAACGTTCCTCACTCTATTGACGTGGACAGTCAGGATACTGGCATTATCCATCCCCCTGTGAATGTCATCAATGGCATCCATTTTTTTGGCTTAAACATAATCTTCCACCATTCTAAATCCTCAACAAACACGGTTACATCCTAGTTCTGACAAGCTTTATCATTCACCTCAAACATAGCAGCTCTCTTCCACCTTGCATCACCTCCACCAACCACAGTAGGAACACCACCAATAGTAGTGACCGAAACAACAGTAACATTGACCACAACAGGTAGGTTGGGTTGGGTTGGGTTCTAATCTGTTCAAGGGCCTTTCACCCTAATTTTTTGGAAATTTCAGCGGCTTAAAAGCCAATTTCAAATTCCCCACTCTCATTAGAGAAATGAGAATTCTGGAAAAGAATAGAACCATCAACAATCCCCCATATTTGGCTTTGAAATGGCCATATTCGCACTTTCCACGCCACTGAGACCGGAGATATGCTGCCAAAACATTACAGCGGGGTGCATGACATAGCACATAGCGCCACATTGAAGTACCTTGAAAGGGCCTTCAGGCATGGCCAAGTCCACAACATCAGGAACTGGCCAACAATGAGCTTTGTGCACAACAAGCCAAGTAGTGTGCTTTGTTAATGGCAATACGGTAGGTGCTGTATGCACAAGCCTAGCAGTAGCCAGCTCCCTCAGGAGGGAGCTGGCAGGCATCACCACCACCCTGGAGAAGGTCCTCAGAACCGATGGTGTTGCTCATGACCGGACTCGAAATTTTTTTGACAATGACATGGAGAAGGTTTATGGAGATCCAATAGCGAAGATCCGTACTCTCGAGGAGAGACTCTGCCATCTTGGATTAGGCACTAATGCAAATGTTGTGTCGGATCACACCCCTCACTAGCTCCATGGCTGTGCAGCAGACCGTAGTATCCGACTTAGGGAAATTCCAAGCTCACGCCCCTCCATCCCTGTGCCTCAGGTTGCACTCCACGAAGAGCTTTGGCATAAGGATTTTGAGACGCCGCCACCACGCTGGAAAAGTGAGTCAGGTTTTGAAATGTGGAGGATGCTCTTCTGGACATGGACCCACGGAAAGGGGCTCTGGTCCTACTGCTTAATTCACCATGAGACGATTGATCCTCTCCCAAGTGCATGTTGTATCACGGTCGGTGCATGGACCAGAGGACACTCTTCCACAGAAAACAGTGGTCCACTTCTTGGAGCCCCTAAACTTGGTACAATATCAGATCTTCCCGACGCCTGGGAACTCACATTGTCATCGTGTGCTATGAAGAATCCCATGACCAGGTCACAACCCCTTGCCAAGTACAACACCCCACATCAAGGGGTGGCTGAGTAAGGGCACGTCTACTCAAGGCGTTCCATGTGCCACTAGAAAAAGCCGGGGACCCTTGAGGCGTCATAGTACTGGGCCCTTGCCCCCGTCATTTTGGAGCCGTACAATACATGTGAGATCCTTTCTAACCAGCTGGAGCTGTTTCTGTGGGTGCAACATCTCTTCATAAAGAAGACGAATTCCAAGGAAGCAACTCATGCATACCAGTCCAATGACCTTCCAGCAGTGATGGAGGCCGCTGTTACATGCACTTAGGAACTTCTTGCCATCCCTCCTCCTGTGACTGAAAACCAGGATGTTGTAGCTTCTACTAAGGGGAACAATAATCAGGGGTCAAACAAGGGACATGAGAAAGGTGGTTGTGTATTTTTCCTCAACTGTGAGGAATGTGGGGGGTCTTGGCTTGGAGATGATGATGATGATGATGATGATGATGATGATGATGATGATGATGATGATGATGATGATGATGATGATGATGATGATGGACCAAATGACACATGGTGCATTGACAGTTTTCATGTGGGAATGCTATGTTGCTGTCATAGTTCATCCGTTACATGTCCAGAAGAGCCAGATTGCTTTGTAGCATTTTGCTGAGCAGCGACTTCAGCTCATGAGGCGAGCGACACATGGATCATTGACTTTGGTTCCACTCACCACATGTCCTGGCAGCCATTATGCTTCTTGGTCCTTGGACCTTTTGGGTTCGTTCCGTCTATGTGCTCCAGGTCTGCTCAGAGGCTTTGCGTGCAGGGCATCAGGGTTATATGTTTTGATGGGCCTTTGTACATTTGTAACGTGCTCTTCCACCCTAGTCTTTGTTAGACTGAGGTAATAATTGCGCTGGATTTCGGCTTCATCACTGTGCAGTTGGTTTCACTTATGGAGGAGTCCACGTTAAGTTACGGATTTTACCGTGATTCATGGGGAACATGCCAATGGGAAATTTCCACCATACAGGCTAGAATATTCCTGGTTCTTAGTCTTCAAGGGCATGTTCAAGCCCTGGACGTGTACAAATGGTTTGGTATATCCAAGAAAGGTGGGACTACCTTGGCCAACTCAGTGGAGTGATTTCCAAGGTTTGACAACTTGGCAACTTCCTCGTACGAGGTAATCTTGGAGAGTACGAAGCATACGAGGTTTGCGTGAGCCACTGTACGGGCATCAACGCAGTCGCCTAGCTCACATGTACCCTCGTGGAATATTCATTACATCATCATCGTCACTTCCAATGTTGGACGATACATTACTGCATCAGCAGTTGGGACCGCTGGGGCCGCCACTTATTATGGAGCAGCCGGACAACCAGGGCCACTACCCACCAGATGAACAGCATAAAAGGAAGCACAAGTTGTAATCCACTAATCTGCACGTCTGCAAGCCACTTGGTCTCTGTACTAGACTCAGACCCCGGTGCTGCTAAAGTTTCCTGTAGGTTCCCTCTGATGACCTACCGACTGTAGCAGAGCTGTGCTAGTGTCGAGGTTTCTTGAAATCCTCAAGGCCTGTCGATCCAGAAGACGGTCGACACACCAAGACTTTTGTTGAAAGGCTGGACGCCTAGCAAGATGTTGTGCCTGCTTTGGGCCAGGTTCTATCAGGTTTCTGTTGCTGAGTTGTTCATAGGCTGTTGCTGAGCTTGAACTTAGTATTGTTGTATCTTGTGTTCTTGTAATACAATCAGAGCTTCCGCATTCAATTCTCAGCAGTTGTACAAGCATTAATTCGCACACAAAAGGTCTTGGCACGACAGCAAGACCAACCAAGCCCTTGTTGTGGTCGTGCAGAATTCCAACATGGTATCAGAGTAATCAAGCCTGTGTCACTAACAAGCGCATCAGCTATAGCTAATTATTGGTGGAAACGTTATCTATTTTCACATGTCAGCATCAGAGAGTGGAGAGGTGCACAGATCACTGATTGTGCACAAGGCCCAAGGACTGAGAAGTTTCCGTGAGTGAAACGAAGCCTCAGCATCCAAGAGAGGGTTCTCCTCCACTTGACAATCAATCTCTCTTACATGGCTTGCACATGGGTCAAGAGCAAGGACGCCATGTTCCAGACCATGCAAAACGCCACGCAGTAGAGGAACAACGCTTGGCAGAGGACGTGCAGCGAAAAGCGCAACCAGAAAAATTGGCATGACAAGCTGTGGAGCAAGATACGGAGGCATTGAGGCAGAATCTTGGAGCTCAAGAGCTCCTTCAACAGCAAGAGCATCTCATACATGCTACTCGAGCAACACATATGCAGCAGTTGTAGTAGTCATGTGCAGATTTAGTAGCATAGAATCCACAGATAAAACAACAGCTACCTTTGTTTCCATAACAGCAGTAGATGCATCAACAGATGATGTAACAACAACAACAACTGCAATAGCAGCAATAGCCAATGTAGTGGCAACAACAGTCACAAGCATCGTCTGCCCATGTACCTCATGGAAGTCCTCCACCAGTTGTGCGACCAGCTCTCTCCCAGCAGGTACAACCAGGAGCATCTATAAACATGGGAGCACCAGAGCACTTTGTGACATAACCACAAGGCGCGCCAGTGGTGCCACCTGTGGGATCATACCAACACGCTCAACCAACACCTTTGCCATAAGCATATGCGACTCAGCCTTGAGTGTCTGCAGGAATGTCTCAGGTTCAGCCATATCCAGTAGTACATGTATTATAGTTCCCTACGACTGCCCAATAGATGGCGAGGTAAAGAACCCCTTTCCATGATCTTGAGACCATAGTGCCTACTGCAGCGGCTTCCTTGCACCTGCACAAGATCAAAGTTGACAAGTTTGATGGAGAGAACTTTCCTCATTGGGCGCACAAGTTCAAGAAATTCACAAAAATTCATTGTCTCTAGGAGCTCTACAACGGGCACTACTCGCTGCCACCATTGGGATCATCACCACAAGTAGTGGCTGAATTCAACTACTTCACAAAGGATACATACATGGTACTAGATAACCAGCTCACTCCTCGCATCCAACAGGAAATCAGGATGTTTGAGGGATTGAGTGAACCTGCTCATCATGCATGGTCCTACCTGCTACGGACCTACATGTCAAGAGACTCTATCTTCAAGTGTAACCTTCTTACAAGACTATCCCACATCAACCTCAGCAGGTTCACAAACATTGAGGACTATATGAACAAATCCAATTCACTACGCGACCAGCTCACGGTGACTGACACTCCTTTTTTGGAGCCAGTCGTTGTGACCTTCCTCCTTAACGGATAGAACGGTGATTGGGAGGAAGTGAGAGGATTGCTGAAGTTCAAGGAGGAGGCTGAATTGATGGAGGCATATGTGTGCAAGCTGTTATTGACAGAAGAGTACGATCGCAAGTTTGCAAAGGAAAAGTTACGGCTTCTTTCCTATGTGACATATCCAATAGCTTACACGATCCTCATGTCCCATGCGACTTCAAACAACTACGTCCTGAATTCAACTCCTTCACCTGAGTAGAATCAAACATCGCCATCTACACCATCCGGCAACTTTATCGAGAAGCATACCAAAACTCAGCCTGTGCAGAAGTGCCAGTACTGTAAGAAGCCTGGACACATCAGGCTACACTATAGGAAGCGGCTGTAGGATTAAGAGTGTGCAAGAAGGCAGGATAGAGAGGGGAGCAGCCAATGGATTCGGATGGTGAAGACGAAGAGAGTGATGAAGAAGATGAGGAGACTCAGCAGAAAGTGACTATTGGAGTGGGAAAATGACAGTTTGACTTCTTAGGATCTATATTCCATGTCTCGGAAGTTCCGAGTACCAAGCAAGTTTGCTCAAAGAACATGTGGTACCTAGACAGTGGATGCACGTCACATGTTTTATTTGACAGATCCTGCCTACAACAACTTTAGTACAATGAAAAACGCTATGATATTGTAGCGAACAACTGGCGCGTGTCAGTGAAAGGCAAAGGAAAGATGACACTGACGGGATAAAAGAGAGCTCAAGTGTACTTTGGCAACGTGTTGTTTATCCCTAGGATTTCTTCCGACCTCCTATCGCTTGGAGAGTTGTTAAACCAGGGGGCACACATCGTTATCAATGGGGAATGGCTCTCTCTTAAAAGACGTGACGGCAAAATCTTTGCCGATGGACACCTCAGCTCCAACGGCATGATAAGGCTCAACCTAATCCCAACAACTGGAAAGAACCTCAAATCTTCCCTAGCTAGTGCAAATCGACAAGGAGTGCACAAATGCATGGAGCATGCGCAACATTGTCACAGCAGCCGTCGCAATAGATTCAGCTTTTTCAAGGTGTCTCCGGCTTGTACAAAGGCACACAGTGGCTTTGGAAGAGCACCATCGTTCAATGGCAAGCTTACCATTGGTACATTCTGTTTTTTGGTACACAAAGATGTGACTTCGGGCTGTACAGCAATGAGGAAGAGCGCAAGAGCTACTTAACAAGTGCATGAAATTATTCTCTCAGCTTTCAAGTGTAACACTGATGCTCGTTTTAATTCCTCAGAGCATCAACGGCTTCTCGGCAGTGGAAATGACAATTTCTACTTTGAGTACAAAAACAGGACAATCCACGACAAGGTCATCGCCACACCATTGTCATTAATTGGCATGGTGGTGGTGTCAGAAAAAAGTCACTCGAATATGCAAGAGGAGCGGCATGGCGATGAGAAGAAGGAGAAGAAACCCTCTGCATCAGCCTTCGCCAACAGCTGCAGATGTTTCTACAAAATTCGGGGAACAACGACTTTTATCGAAGAATATTTTATAAAAATATCCTGACCACTCGCGGTTTGCGTGGATGCCAGACACCTCATGCCGACGTCAGTTGTTTGTCACCAATTGCGAGAAGGAGGGTGAGGAGAAGCCAAAGTGGAGTTCCGAGTTCGGAACGGCATGCTCCGGTGGAGTGGCGACTGCGAGAATGGTGCTCGCTTTGGCGAGCACCCGTCACTGTTTGAGGAGCTCGCTCGCTCGCGAGAACACATGCTCACTGCCCCTAACTGCGAACTGCAAACTTCATAGTTTCACGCAAGCTGATGCAGCAGTGCACAAAAGCATAAGAATGAGGTAAAACTGTGACACTACAAGACGGCGAGACCTCGCCGGCAAACTTCTGAACGGCCAGCTACAGACGGCCAACGCAGCAGAAATGGCCCTCGCCGTCGATGACTTGAACCAAGAATTCCGTCGATGTGAATTCACGCCGGAGAGGATGCACTCTGCCGCACGGGAACTGACGTACTCGGAGAACCAAAGACAAAAGCAGCCTCACAAATGAACTCGCGAGGACGAAGCAAAACGCCAAGGGGCAAGTGACGGCCAGCTTCAAAACCAGAAATGCTCTGGCAAATGGTCCAAGCGCTTTTTTCTACTACACCGGCGAGGGAGGAGCGAGACAGGAGCTTCAGAAAGTCCTTTTTTGGCCATCAATTCCTTGCAAATAGCTCCTAGACAGCTCATTTTAGGTCTCCAACAATAGGAGGCACAGTCTTGGAATTTTCAACTAAGAGCATGACCTTGAAGTGCAGCCGGCCGTTACCAAATAGAACGAGGCGGCCATGAAAAATGCTGTGAGACGAACCAAGCTTCCTCAAACAGGTTTGAAACATCTCTCTCCTAGAGGAAGAATCCAGGAGCAAGTTCTGGATCCGAATAAGTTTCTCCTTCAAACTCAAGGACAGGAAACCAAGGAGGAGTACATCTCTCGACTCCCAAAGCAGGAGCAGAATTGTTGCTGCCACAAAAGTTCAGTGATGACTCAAGAAACTATGGGTTTCTTTGCCACTGAGCAAAGTCAAGTGTGGCTGAGTCCTTTCTACCTTTACCAACACACTTATCAAGGGAGAGTGTCGGACTGAGGCAATAACTGCACTAGATTTCAGCTTCAACACTAAGTAATCGGGTTCACTTCTGGAGGAGTCTACGTAAAGTTACGGATTTTACCGTGATTCATGGGAAATATGCCTAGGGGGAATTTCCACTGTACAGAATAGAACATTCGTGGTTTTCAGTCCTCAAGGGCATGTTCAAGCCCTGGACGTGTACAAATGGTTTGGTGTGTCCAAGAAAGGTGGGACTACCTCGGCCAACTCAGTGGAGTGATTTCCAAGGTTCGGCAACTTGGCAACTGCCTCATACGAGGTAATCTTGGAGAATACAAAGCCCACAATGTTTGCGTAAGCCACTGTACAGGCATCAATGCAGTTACCTAGCTCACATGTGACCTTGTGGAACATTTACTTCATCATCATTGTCACTTTCCATGTTGGACGATACATTACTACATCAGCAGTTGGAACCGCTGGGACCGCCACTTACAATGGAGCAACCGGACAACCAGGGCCGCTACCCACCAGAGCACCAGTAAAAAAGGGAGCACCAGTTGTAGCTCCAATAACTATTTCCAGTCTCTCCAAGTCCATTGTATCAGCATCTATTAATCTGCACGTCTGCGAGCCACTTGGTCTCTGTACCAGACTTAGACCCCGGTGATGCTGGAGGTTCCTAGAGGTTCCCTCTGCAACCCACCGACTCTTGCAGAGTTCTGCTAGCGTGGAGGGGAGGTTTCCTAACATCCTTAAGGCCTGTTGACCCAGAAGACGGTCAAGACGCCAAGACTCTTGAAAGGCTGGACACCTAGCAAGACATTGCGCCAAGTTTTTGGCCAGGCTCTATCAAGTTTCTGTTGCTGAGCTATTCATAGGCTGTTGCTGAGCTTTTAATACAATCAGAGCTTCCGCATTCAATTCTACGCAGTTGTACAAGCATTGCTTGGCACACCAAAGGTCCTGGCACGACAGCAAGGCCAACCAAGCCTTTGCTGTGGTCGTGCGAAATTCCACCACTCTTGAGCTTAGCTGTCTTTTGATCTGTGCCTATACTTGGATGAGCCTTGCTTTTGAGCACTCCGCTGATTCTACCGCCATGTATGCATGTGCCACACGTGCCATCGTGCTCCATGCCTCCATTGTGAATGATTTGTACCGTATTGCACATTACACCTCCTATGTGTCCTTTTTTTGTGCACCCCTATTCTCCATTTTTTGTGACGAGTGTGCTTCTTCCTGAGCACCAGTGTCTTCTCCATAGACGCATTTGCCATGTGAGCATGAAAAATGTGTCTAAACTCATCCATATGCAGCATTTCCTTGATCTTCATGTAGTTTCCTTTGAGAATCCACCCACGATTGACTGTCATTCTTTGTGATCAGGGCAAGATGCATCCATAAACCTATGTTGAGGCTATCTCTCGGGCACTGTGCCCATTGGTTTGGTTGACTCAAAACTTCTTGGAGTCGTCCTTATGGAGTTTCAATCAGAATTTCATTTGTATATCTTACGCTGACTGGCGACTCTACAATTATATATTGGGTCTACAACATGTGTCACAAGAGAGACACCGCCATGGCTTTCTACATGTGGCTGGTCATGGCTAAGCATCAGTCCCGCCAAGTCTTGACCTGTTCTGCTCTGATTGTGGCAGAGAGTACCTCAAAATTATAGATACGTACCTTTTAGAGCCGGTTGTCTTTCACCAGCTCTCCAACCCTGCCACCCTCCAGCAAAAAGATGTGTCTGAACACTGGAAGTGCACCACGGAGGGTGTGGTCTGCACTATGCATGCTCATTGTGGTATTCTATAGTCCTCCGACTTTGAAGGCTTTGCCTACCTGATGTGGGTCTGGAACAGCCTCTCAGATGGTCCCTTGCAGGCCATGTCACAATGTACTAGGTCTGGTTTTTCCACCATGCTCACATTGCACCCGTGTGCACACCGGGCTCATGTACTCTTGCACCTGTGTCCACACCTGACCTAACGCCTGCATCTGCTCCCAACTCTTACCCAACGCATGTGTCTAGACCCACACTAGTGCCAACGCCGTCATTTGTGTCCACACTTGATCCTGCACTTGCATCCACACCCATGCCTGATCCTGTGCCTAGCTCACTGGTGCTTTTCCCTTCTCAACCCTGGCTTGAGTTGTCTCCCAAGTCAGTATGTGCTCCCACTCGCAAGATAAGGAATTTATTCACTCATGAGCCAGGAGGTCGCCTTCACCCATTGGTACACTGATCCTCCACCCATGTGTCTAAAACATCGATCCGTAGTATCCAAGGCGGTGACGCCGGCACAAAGTGACCTCCCTAGAGGTGCACCCGGCATGCCCAATCGGTCATGACCTGGTCAATCATGCGTTTGTAGCTGTGTGCAAAGATGCTGCCAATGTGGAGGTCCAGCTCACACTAGATGTATGTGTTTTGGCCACTTGAAACTCTCTCTCTCTCTCTCTCTCTCTCTCTCTCTCTCTA
>SZWC01007187.1:0-24144 GCA_023375785.1 Penium margaritaceum | reverse complement strand
CTCTCTCGCCCTCTCTCTCCCCCCCCTCTCACTCTTCCTCCCAACACCCCCTTCGCTCCCCCCTCTCTCTCCCGCAGTCGCCTGATCCAAGCACATTGAAGGATGGGCTTTTGGCTTAACATGCAATACTCTGGCATACAGCTTGCAAGGACGCCATCAGAGTCTATTGTGTCTATGAGCTTGTTGATATGCTGCCGGGATGGAAAGCCATTCAGGTCAAGTAGGTCTTTTGCAAGAAATTGAATCTGAATGGCTGAATGGACCGCTAAACTTCTTTCTTGAAGAACAATAGCTTCTTACAAGTTGAGGGTGTCTACTTCACTGACACCTTTTCCCCCTGTTGAAAGTATGGTCATGGTCCAAAGGCTCTTGGGTGTCATGGTTCAGCACACCTGGTAGCTTTGGGAGCTCTATTGGATGGATGCGAGTAACGAGTTCCTCCATTGGATGCTAGATGACATATTTAGATGTTCTTGCCTCCCTGCTTTGAGGATGGCACCATAATTTTGTACCTTTGAATGGCCATGTATGGGCTCTTGTAGCCATCGTGGTCTTGGAACCAGGATGTTACAAGTACTCACAACGAATGAGGTATATGAAGAGTGAGACGGACCCAGCGCTCTTTTGACATCCGTCACTTGTTTTCCTGACTGCCACAGTGTTTTATGTCAACGACCTCCTAATCGTCTCTCCATCTTGGAAGGTTGTGAAGGAAGCCAAGTTTGTCCTCCAAACTACCTAAAAGATGAAGGACCTAGGGCTTTCTCCAGCCTTGCTGAATATTGAGATGATTTGGGACCATAGACAAAAAACACTACTGTTTCATAAGGCATGACATCCACGTGTTGTGACAAAGCACTTTGTAGATCTCTTGGAAGCTGTTCCCACAGCCTCTTTCCCCATGAAATTGGATGAGCAAGACACCTTGAAGGTTGAAAATCCAGCGCAGTTGGGGGAGAAGGTGGTAATGACCCTCTACTTACACATCATTGGCTCACTCATACACGTGGATGTGAGCAACCATCCCAATATTTCCTTTTCCATCAACTTCATCCCTACATGCTGCTTTGCGAGTGGTATGATACATGATCTTTACCCCGCACCTTGTGGCTCTATTTCCATTCAATGGTTTCTCATAGCAACATAGGCAGCGACAAAACCAGGAGCCCTTGCTCGAGGAGCCACACTGGGTACGTGTTCCTTTTGGTTGGCAACATTGTGTCATAGTGTATCAAAAGGCAGGATTGTATTGCGCATAGCTCATCACAGATAGAGTACATCGTGTTGGTAGCAGGTGTTGTTGAGCTTGCAGTCCTTGTTCCACGAGCCTCTTTAGTCTATGTCAAGCACTGCTCTTTGTTGTGACAATCAAAGTGCTACCTAGAGAATCTGGTGTGTTCCGTGCATTAACAAGCAGATCAATGTTGAATATCTTTTTTGTGTATGACCTAGAGTAGTAGTAGGCGATCTCCATCATTTGGATGAGTGCCAGCATGTGATGCTCTCACTTCCTAATGAAGGCTTTGATGCATGGGCAGTCCAGAGCGGTCGTTCGTTCTGTCATTCTATGCTCCGTGTCTGCGGTTGATTACTATGAGGATGTGTGTCCTTATCATTGAGCGTTCTGTTGTGCACCCACTTCAAACATGCACGTGTATTGAAATGTGTACCATCAGGTCATGTGGGAGTGTTAATATGTTTATTCTCCCAGTAAAATTCTGTGCATAGCTCACTGCGACCACTCGGCAGTTTCCATGCTTGTGCAGATCCCTCATAGTGACCCTGTTTGCATCATGGTGCGGTCATGGTGACCACCTGGTCATAAGCCTCATTTGCATTTTTTGCACGTGAGACATCTGACAGGGTGCCGGACCCTAGAGACTGTGCATCTGTTACATCCAACTTTGTTTTCCTTCGCCTCTAGGTTTGGACCCCAACTCATTTTGGCGAGTGTGCATAGAGATGTGCCTGAAATAGTAGTTTTCAAGATGTTTTAAGGCAAACTGACACTGTTGTGTGTGTCACCCGCCGTGCAATTCGGGGCTAAGTAGGTTTTGTTCCTGTCCATTGCTATGTCTCTCCATAGTTATGTTCACTGAGACTGAATCGTGTCTCTCCTAGCTGAATCTTTGCTACTTTGTGTTTGCACTGCTTGCCATAGCGTGAACCCGTTAGGATAGCGTTGCTCAGCCAAGACAGTATGACTAGGAAGCTTCCATACATCTTATAATTACTTGCAATCTTGGGCACTTGAGCCAAGCAACACGTACTGTGTCTCATTGTGAGAGGCTGGTTTTAAAGACTCCACCAAGACTTCAAGGGGATTCGAGAAATACCAAGGTGCATGTTTATGAAAATCAAGAAGTCAACCGGATAGCATCAAAACATTAATGTATTTCATGATACTTCTATCGACTATTCTAGAATGTCGTTGATGCTATCAAAAGTTTATGTAGTATAATGTCAAGAGTCAGAGCAGTTGGCCAAATTTCCCCAAAGCTATGGCTTCAGAATCCAGATTTTTTCACACATTGGGCCATGAATGTAATGACAAAGATACCCACACACGGAGTTGAGGGGCTCGTGTATGATAAAGAAGGACCTCTTTATCAGTCTGAGTCGCTAAGTCCTGGAGTGTAAAGAGACATAGGCCAGTAGTGGCAGAACTAGCCACCAGTTTAATGATTGACGTCTCTCAGGTTATCCTATGGCTCCCAACTGTCATGCAATGCAACATAATTGTGCCACTTGATGAGATGATTTGTGACTGTGCATTCTCCTTGGTGTTTGAGAATGTTTTGAATTTCTACTCCGGATCCTCATCCACTTGTATTGGTGGTACCGGGGGTGCCTCTATGCCCAGGAAGCTCTTGTAGGGTTCCTGTTTTATCTTGAGTTGGCTGACATGGAAAGCCTGTTGGATGGCCGTGTTGTCATTGAAGCAAATTTGTACAATGGAAGTTACTGTATCTCCTCGATGGCAAAACGGCCCAACCACTTAGGTTTGAGTTTGAGTCATGGTTAATCACCCCAAACTCACACACTTGATGATTACTATTATTATTCTTATTGTTATTAGTGTATCAAAAAATGAATTTTATTCATGCATACATTTTTTTACAAAACATCCACATGACTGCATGTCAGCAAATCCCAGATGTATATTCCTTCTATAGAATGAAAACTATAATGGGCTCAATGATAAATTTCTGCAAACAGTCCATGTTCACTAGTTTGGTCACTTCCCAATACAATTGTTGACACACAGTTTCACGTGTAAGGCAATTGGTCATACATGTTGAGTTTTGTGCAGTCCTGTCCTCAGAGCCTGACATTTACGGAGCCGAGTTGGCAGCAATCAGTCACATTGATTCTAGTAACCATAGAACTCTCGTCTGTGGCTCAGTTCATCACCTCTTGTGTCATTGCAAGTGTCACGCGTTTTTCATCCCATATACTGTGAAATTCTTGTCGCAAGATTTCCACTGCGAGTATGTCGTCCAACTCTACAAACCTGTTGAAGCTGCAGGAGGTTGGTCATAAAATAAATCAGAAGGGATTTTTTTTTGTCCGTCGTTGTGGAGGTTGCAGAATTTTGTGCGAGCGTGGCAAATTTATTTTGGTTAGAAAACCCTCCATTATCATTGCAAACGTTGCAATGGACATGATTCAAGGAACTGGTCTTCACAAAATGACAACCAAAAACATGAATTTGGACAATGGAAAACATAACACAACATTCTAAGATGCAACTTCTGCAGCTTGTGGTACACAGACTCAGGCCTCTCACTAACAATGCTACCAAAACCGCAGGCAGGACTTATCTGTGCTGTGAAAGCCTGTCTGCGGCCGATGGCTTATACCTTGGACTCCTGCACAGTGACATGGATGTATTGTTAGAATGGTGTTCATTGTATGAAAAGACGCAAGTGAATGCAAATTTGCATGAAAGACATGAAAACATTCTTCTCACCTTGTATTCCGCGTGCATTCATACCACGCACTTCATGGTTCTCCTCTTCTTCCCCTTCTTCACCCTCTGCCTCAGAATATATCTCCCCTCGTCCTCTTCTCTTGCCTTGTCTTCTGCATCATCCTACAGTCCCCCATACTTTTCCATGAACCCGGCACCTTCTGCGTGGTGGTCCTCTGATGTTAGCAATCCCTGCTCTGGCTCTGCCACGTATCCAAGCGAGTCCTCATAGCCACTGTCAGAGACGTTGTAGGCAAAGTCCTCTGCTGTTGTCTCACAAGCCTCTTTCTCTATAGAAGACCCCCTGGTCTCAGCTTCAGGGTTGTAGTCTTCTGGGTCAGAGTCGTCGGTTTCTGTCCCTTCTGCTGCCACACCACTGCTTGCTATGCCATTTGCCGCTGCTGCTCTCTCTGGTCCTACACCTGTTGTTGCTACTGCTGCTGCATGATCAGCTCTGAGCACTACTACTACCTCATGTGGACGCAGTGCTACAGGGTTGTGGCATCTCTTAACTTCTTGGCCCAGTTCTCCCAACAACCTCAACAGAAACACATTGAGTCTATTCTGCGTACAGTCCACCACACGCTCTCAGTAACGCGTGTGGGACAATGCTATTGTGCAGATCCCTTTGTGGTTGTTGACGGCTAACTAGGCAGCTATTGGGCACATGACACAGATGCCCGTAGTTGCACGTGTTACATTTTTCTTGTTGGTGGGACTGCCATCTCTTAGAAGAGTGGAAAACAAGGGTGTGTCACTCGCAGCTCAAGTCGGGCCGAGTACATGGCATTTGGTTCAGGTACATGTGAGAGGGTTTGGCTGCCCCGCTTACTACAGTAGTTGCATTTCTCCTTCTGCTGCATCATCCTACACTGTAATAATCAGAGTACAAAGGCAATTCCTGAGCACGATGGCATGCACCACTCACGCACGAAGTACATGAAAATTGAACATCACGTTGTACGCGAGCGCATAACTGTCCGAGAATTCCAGGTTGTGTGGGTTAATACTTGTCAGCAGCGTGCAGAGTATTTTTACCTGAGCTCTCGGCAACGGCATGTTTAAGGCGACTGTGCATGCTGTTGGTTTGCTGCATGCTCCTGATTCTCCTGACTGATATCAATGTATCTCTCTACTACGCATGAGTCGTGGTTTCCAATTATATGGAGTTATATTTTTCCACTCTCATGTGTATGGACTGCTCGTCTGTGGGTCAATGGGAAGTTTTCTTAATAATGCAAGTGACCTCTTCACTCCGTTCACACACTCATAGTGTCACTGCAGGTGAGTGAGCTGAAACTAAGCTCTCGGGTGCAATGCTTGCAACAACGCTTGCATGCACACAATGGAATATGTGCCATTGGAGTATTAGCCAAGTGCAAGTGCCGTCCACAGCATGCATTCTGCATCAGCGTGACTGTTGTGATGAGCCTAACATATTTGTTTTTGTCTTTGCATGACATGGAGCAAACATGGCCTGAAGCATGCACTCACATACGCTCGTGACTGATGTTGTTCACATTGAGTCTAGTCATGCATGCATAGAACACGTGAAGTTGGGTTGCCGATCCTTTAGGACCACACAACTGGGTTATCTCAGCGTGTGAGAAACCACCGTCAACGCATTCACCAACCCATCTTGGTTCGATCCCCGACTGGTGTCCAGGCCCTACATTGAGCCACTCACATGGGTGGCCCGGTCAACCAGCCTCTATCACACTCAACCCGACTTTGTGATGTCATGAAGACTCTCGTAAGTATAAGCTTGCTTGCTCCATTCTTTGGCCTCGTTCACGTGTGTATCATGTGTGTATCGCATGCCATGTCCAAGAAAGCTATGGATGTTAGGTGGCTAGAATGCACCATATGTGTCACAGAAGAGGTAATTCAATGGTTGGAAGACCATCGGTGCAAACTGAGGAGCTCTTACTAGAAAACACTATGTGACAGTCAGAATGATATTGTGTACATAGCTTACTGTGACCTCTCGGCTCACGTCCATTGCCGTGCAGACTCATGATGAGGCGAAGGGTACGGAAAAATTGGGAGCAAACGCGACTTTGATGGGTGCCGAGCAGCTGCAGTGGGCAAACGACAACACATGGCATGCTGACGAAGGCATCCCTCGTTGTCCACTGCCACCACATGCTTGTTGCCCTCGAGGAAACATCACCTCAGCTCCACTCAGCAAGCTTTCTTTCTTGCTTCACATTGACCTAGTAACGTCCAAACTCCCTCATTGTGCTTCTATGCTTTGCTTGCTCCCAACCTCACATTAGTCTCAGCTATGCGTGCGTTGTTGATAGAGTTGGCTTGTTTCAGGCCAAAACTCATAACTAGGCTGGTGATAGGAACTTGTGGACCTCGAGGGGTATAAATCCTCAAGCTTGAAGGAGAGCCGGCGAGCCACGCTCGCTGGCCGCTAGGTGACCTCAACAAGAGAGACTCACCCGTAGGACTTACACTTGCATTGGTTTCTACTCGCTAACTGTCAACATACACAACCGTTTGCTTCCCCGTCTATTACTTTTTGACTGTGGTGTAATGCTCAACATAGACATACAAGGGAAGAGGTAAATGGTGTTAGTGTTTTGGTATCACAGCTGAAAAGGCAGAGCTCATGGTGCTGCGCTGGAGAAGCGCGGCAAGGTCTCAGAGGGAGGGCCCACCGAGTAGGAGCTACAGCGGCGCTCACTCGGCGCTACGCAGATCAGCAGCGGCAGCAACAAACGTGCAAAGCAACAGCTATAGTGGCAGCTGCGCTACGTAGCCTATAGCGGCAAGAACTGCAGCAGCAGGTAATCGTGGTTGCCAGGGGCAGCAGCAGCAGCAGGCAGCGACTATGGATGCTGGCGTTGCCATCGCCAGTGTGATTGGCAGCACACCGTGCATGAATCAGGACAAATCCCTGGCTTGCCCTAGCTTGCTGGTACAGGGTCTGTGCGAGGTGCACGAGCAGTAGACCCTGCGGGCTGAACAGACAGCCAAGCAGATGGCTGATTTGTTCAATTTTTTTGTGACGTAGTCCAGCCACAACAACAGCACCCGTAGCAGTAGCAGCAACAATGGCTACTACAATAGTAGGAGCGTCAGCAGAAGCTGCTCCGTGATGCATTGTGGAAGGGAAATATGACAGTAGAGAGTGCACTTACAGCCGATGTCGATGCAACATTGGGAACATTTGATGTTTACCCGTCCGATGACATTCCAAATTTGGACTCAGAAGCCAATGACAAGGAAGGCATACTACTCTTGCATCTCGCATAGTTGGAAAAACACCGTCAAACTTGCTCAGTGCGCAAAGTGATACCAATCAGCGAAGCACGCCCAAGAGACATACCTAGGGTAACCAAAGACCCAGCTTCCCTAGAGGACCAGATGTTGCGCATGAGCCTGGGGCTTGAAGGGGATCTGTCGGCAACCACTGCTTGTGATGCTTACGGTCTCCTGAAGCTCTTCCCATAAGAGTATACCCTGGACTTTGAACCCTTCCTTGGTGATCCTAGCACCGGAGTCGGGCCGAACCCGCATGGAGCCTGGAAGCTGGCGACCACTCTTTTTGAAGGCACGACCATGGCAACAACATTACAGCACCTGTCAGACGCCAACTCCTTGTGCCAAGGTGGACAGGAGACATCGGTCGACTACTGGCGGCAAGCAACGCGACTGTACAGGGCCCTGGGGAAGAATGGGCCGGGTCAACTCATGGCGTTCAGCACCATCAGAATTGGTATTGGACGCGAGTACACCAAGACTTTTGACAACTTCAGTCCAAGCAGCCTTCAGGAGAGGGCCAATAGAGGTCAACTTCTATCATGGGGCACAGAACATTTCCTACATGTGGCAGGAGTTGGAGCAGCAAATGACGCCCGCCATGGTGTATCAGCCGCAGTTGTCTCAGTATTCCAGTCATCACACACCTCCCTTTCCTCTCTCCCGTTGTCACAGTGGACAATGGCAGCCGTAGTAGCGACTGGCTCAGTTACGACAATTCAAGAGAAAAAAGGAAAGAAGAATAGGAGAGGTGGCAAGGATGGAAAGAACAAGCACCCTCAAAGCCACTCAGGGGTGACAATGGGAGTGTGACAACTGTAGGAGAGGGCACCGCTGCACGGAGTACAAGCACCCCACGAACTGGAGGAAGATTGCATAAGGTTTGCAACAGGTGTTCGAGCATTGTGAGTGCACCTCTGTACACACCACTTCAGCGAATGATACATAGTCTCTACCAGAAGCTGAGGCAGCCGCAGACGGCACCATTGACATGTCACCTTCCGAGCAACAGCTTGCAACGCAGGCCTGCGACATCGCCGAGCTCCATCGGCTTGTTCTCCTTACAACTCAGGGAGGTACAAGTGCATTGACTGAGCTGAGGGGTTCCATTGTCGGGTCTCTCAACTTCGTGACGTGCAGTCAGGATGGTAGTGGTGGGTATAGTGTGTTGTTGAGTTTGTGGAGTCGTCCATTGCATGTTATGATGCTAATCTGTCTGCTATCTTTGCCGCAGTCTGCACAGGTCATGACAACCTGTCGTGGCTTGATGATTCACAAGCTCATGTCTCTTATGCGTTCCAGCAGTTATCCGCTGAGCCACCTCTATCCACTATTAGTACTGTTGGCAGTTGTTCAATCACATCACCACAATGTCTGACGGATGCCACCTGGATCTTAGATTTGGGTGCCACCCATCACATGACATGTGGCCGCCGTGATTTCGTGGTGCTTGGTCTTGTCGGCTCTGTGAAGTCTTTGCATACGGTTGTTGAGCATGAGGTTCCTGTTCAGGGTGAAGCTGTGGTGTAGTTCCATGTGCCGTCTGGGCCAATCTACATTTCAAACGTGCTACATGTACCTGGTCTAGAACTCAACCTCCTAACTGGACGTGCCTGCAGAGGGATGGGTCTCAGTGTCGCATTCACAGGTGAGGATGCTAGTGTCTTTGTTTATGCTAATGCTGAAGTGGTGCTCCGTGGCCAGGTAGTCGGGGACTTGTATCACGTCTCCAACTGCCCCATGTCCACCACCACTACACCCCCCACTATACGAGTATTCGTGATGGGCACTCTGTCGCCTGAGCATTAGTAACTACAGCACAAACGCTTGTGCCATTTCCACTTGGATGTTGTAGATCGCCTGATCCGCACCAACCCCACACTCGGTCTTGATGCAGCGTCCTTTGAGCCGCTACCCACGACCGATTGCCTACAATGCGTGCAAGGCACAATGCACCATGCTACATACCCTCTGTCCAACTCACGAGCTCTCGAGCCCCTCGAGTTGGTTCACTCTGATCTCCTGAAACCCATCTCCATGTAGTTCCAAGATGACAAAGGACAATACGTCTTGATGATCACAGACGACTTCACGCGCATGTAGTGGGTCTTCAGCCTGCGCATAGAAAGCAATGCTACGCTCATTGTGTGTATGTAGCTTGTTATGGCTGAACGTGAATCAGGTCATACCCTCTAGAACTTTTGCTCCGATCAGGGCGGTGAGTTCATGGACAATCTGGACCAATAATTTGCCGAAGTGGAAGTGTTTCACAACCTCTCCGCCCTCGTCACACCACATAGAACGGCGTGTTTGAGGGCTAGAATCGTACAATGGAGGATGTGGTTTGCTCCATGCGTGTAGAAAATGGCATGCCAAAAGCATTCGGCTTTGAGGGCATGTCCTACATGACATTGGTCTGTAACCGGATCCCTCACGGCCCCTTACCGAACACATACACCTCGTACCAACTGTGGTACAGACGTCGTGCCGACCATAACCTCACGCATGTGTGGGGATCTCTTGCCTATGTATGGTTCACACAAGAACAACAAGGGTCCTAGTTCTCCCCAAGAGGTCGCGTCTGCACATTTGTAGGAGTGGCTTCACGCTCCAAGGCCTGACGCTTCTAGGACCCTAGGCCGCGGTGCATTGCCAAGTTTTGAGACGCCCTATTCTTTGAGTGTCTCCCTTTTTGAGACATGACCACTGGTGGCACCCTGTAGTTGCATTCCCCTAGGTGTGGTGCAATCCCCCGCACCGGGGAGGATGCACTGATTGATGATGATGTCCCTGTCACTTTGGGTGCTAGTGGTCCGTCCCACCCACCAGCTGGCTCGCTAGCGTCGTCTACACCTCCTGCGCAAACTGCGTAGCTTGTCCTGTCTATTTCCACAGTTTCACCAACATCCATTGTAGGACAAGAGCATGTGTCAGTTACTACGACACCAGTGGTGCCCGCTTCTTCCACATCTACATCACTAATAGAGTCATTGGTGTCGCTTGTGTCATGTACACCACCTGTGTTGTCTGCGTTGCCAGTCGAGTCACATGTGTTTTCCCCATCCTCCCTCTCCCCACTCGACGCACCGGCACCACCTGGCAAGTGGCCAGTCTTGTCCATGTCTCATGAGTGTCCACCACTTGCCCCTGCTGCACCATCACCAGAGCAATACTAGCGAGGTGAGTGCAGATGACTCCACCTGCGTCTTGCTCGTATTGTGCGCCGTGGGGACCCCGACATAAGGACCTTGCGCCTCAGCACGCAGGGGCTCAATGAAGTCCACCCTGGCTGACATACAGGCCTCGTGATCCTTGCTCACGAGCGCCGACTTGCACCTGACTCCGTAGGGACTACTGTCATCGTTGGCCCTTCGCCTGTGGTCCATGCCTTGGCCGCTCGTAGTGGAGTTGTTGCGGCCCTAGACCATAGTGTGGTGGGACTGACGCCAAACCCCACAACACTACGTCAGGCTCTGGTTGGAACCGATGCGGTAGTCTGGCATGCAACATGCAAGGCTGAGCTGGCGGCCGTCAATGAACATCGGGTTTACGAGCATGAACACCTCCCACCTGGACGAAAGGTCGTTCAGGACAAGTGGGTCTTGTGGAAGAAACTTGTCAGACAACATAGTTGACCGCTACAAAGCATGATTGTCTGCAAAGGGATTTTCTTAGGTGGAAGGGATCGACTTCATTGAGACCTTTGCAATGATTGGATGCATGACCACAGCCCTAGGCCTACTATCCCATGTGGCCCAGCACGGATGGGGACTCCACCAGATGGACGTCAACAACGCGTTCCTACATGAAAAGCTAGAGGAAGATTTCTACATGGTCGAGGCCCCTCGTTCGAGGATGGCAGTGGTCGTGTGTACCGGCTACCGAAAGCTTTGTGTCGCCTGAAGCAGTCATCTTGGTGCTGGAAAGAGGAGATCACTGGCACGCTCTTACGAACTGGCTATGTCCACAGTGCAGCAGAACCCATCGCTTTTCCTCTCCCAGACTGCTCTACCATTTTTTGCCATCTTGGTCTACGTCGACGACCTTCTGCTCGTTGCACCCGATCTTAAGGCTATTGAAGCAGTGAAGGATGTGCTACAATCGACATACAAAATGAAAGACCTAGGAGAGGCTGCTGTGTTTCTGGGCATGTAGATTGTCCATGATCTTGCTCGTCAAACATTCGTGGTCCATGAGGAACGGTACGCTCTCACTGTGGGGGAGCGTTTTGTTGAGCTGCTTGGCGACGTGCTCACGGTGTCATCCCCGATCACCTTAGACGAATAGGACACTCTCAAGGAAAATCATCGAGCAAAGCTGGGCGAGCTGGTCGAGGTGACCCTGTACTTACGGGTCATTGGTTCGCTCATGTACCTAGCCACGACGACACGGCAGGACATCGCCTTCATGGTCAACCTGCTTGCACAGTTCTCACAGGCATCGTAGAAATGGGTTCCTGAGGCCACCATCTGGTGTGTGCGGTATGTCGTGTCCACTGCCTGCATCAAACTTTAGAATTGAGGGCAGACCTCCATGGTCCTTGACGGATACACGAGAAGTGATTGGGCATGGTGTCCGAACTGTAAGAGTCGCACCGGCTACATCTTCATTGGGAGAACCGATGTCTCATGGCGTGGTGGCAAGCAGGGTTGCATCCCTTGCACAACTATAGAAGCGGAGTACGTAGCTCTGGGCATACGTGTGATCGAGAGTGTGTGGTTGGTATATCTTTTGCATGAGCTACGTTAGTCTATGCCACTAGTTGTGCTTCGGTGTGACAATGAGAGTGCAAAGGCCAGCACGGAAAACTCTGGCATGTTCCATGCACGCATGAAGCACATCAATGTCGAGTACCACTACATCTGGGATCTAATGGATCGAGGTGAGATTCAGGTCATGTGGGTTGGCATCGAATCATAGCATGAGATTTTCTAACAAAGGACATTAGCTGTACAAAATTTCTAGAGATTGCACATTTTATGGGATTGCACCATGGTTGTATTGCGGACTAACCTCTGCTACTCAGCTGCATTTGTTGTTGTCTTTAATCGTTACCCGTATGATGTTGCTCGCATAAGTGTTGATATGTGTGTGGATCTTTGCACCATGTGGCCATGGGGGAGTGATATTGTGTACATAGCTTACTATGACCTCTCGGCTCATGTCAATTTATGTGCAGACTCATGATGAGGCGGAGGGTACAAAAGACTGGGGGAGTAAACACAACTTTGATGGGTGTCGAGAAACTACAGTGCACCAGCGACAACACATGGCATGCTGAGGCAAGCAACCCTGTTTTTCCACCGCCACCACGTGCTCATTTCCTTCCAGGCAGCATCGCCTCACCTCCACTCGCCAAGCTTTCTTTGTTGCATCACATTTACCTAGCAATGTCCAAAATCCCTCAATGAGATTTTATGCTTTGCTTGCTCAAAAAGATATATTAGTCTCAGCTATGCGTGTGTTGTTGATAGAACTGGCCTGTTACGGGCCAAAACTCAAAACTAGGCTAGTGGTAGGAATTTGTGGACCTGGAGAGGTGTTCACCCTCGAGGGAGCTCAAATAGCGAGACCCACTTGTAGGAGATACACTTGTTCTTGGTTTTCACTCTGTAAGTGTCACCATACCCAGCCTTTTGCTTCTCGTTTGTTACATTTTGACCATTGTGTCATGCTCCACGTAGCCATACAAGGGAAGAGGTGAATGGTGTTAGTGCCCGTACACCAACACCTGAACTCTATGCGAGGGTATCTTTTTCATTACATTTTTAGCATACCATGCAGTGACGTCAATGTTGTGATGTTAATCATCCCTGTTTGTTTGTACATCTTACTGGGACCACACGGCCATGTCCATGCTCCAGCAGATCCCTGATGCGGACACAGCCGGTGCCAGAGCACCGACAAGTGGCGGCTCCACCCACGAGCAGCTGCCAGACACTTGTCACGACATCCTGGGTTTTTGCAGGGGTGCTTTACGATTTGTCTATAGACGCCAGAGTTTTCTCGGTGGGCTGGTTTTCTAGCCCGATTTGCATTTTTTGCAATCTCTCTCCATTGATCAATGCCAGACTTGTGCTTGTGACTAGTTGTAGCATCCAGCTTAAGATTTTGCATCTCTATGTTAATACGGTGTTGTGTTTGGATACCTGTGCGCAGAGTTACGGCCAAAACACTGGTTTTTGGCCGGTTTTTGGACAAACTGATACTGTCGCGTGCATCACCCGACGTGCGCCGCGACAACTATTCATGTTGTTTGCTTGTCAGTTGTCATCTCTCTCTACTTTACGAAGATATTAGAGCTTATGAGACTTTGTGCATCCCCCTAGCCTAACCCTTGTTGTTTCTTACACATGCTTGCTTGCTAGTGCGCTAGCTGACTAGACAGTGTCGCCACATCAGCAGGTGCAAGGTTAGGAAGCTTCCTAGCAGTTTCTCATGGTATAAGAGAAGTGAGACCTCTCTCGTTGAGCTGTGCCGCAGAGACGTATCACCGCTAGAAACAATGAGAGTCACCGTCGCTGTCATATTCTGGGACCCGTCGCAGCCGTTTTCAGTAGTGACACCACCACACAATCCCCACCACCTCATAGGGTGAGTTGTGGTAGTTACCAGCTCTAGCAGCCAAGTCGAGCAACAACAACAGCACCGGGTGGTAATAGCAGCCGTGTCTGGATGTCCATGTGTATTAAAAAAGGGAGAGAAAATCAGTACGCAGCAGCTCGCGGCAGTGGCTATAAGCACTGGCAGCGCGCACGATGGCGACAGCTTCCAGCAGCCACAGTGTTAGTAACGTTAAGCAGCAATAATAGCACAGGAGTACTGGCGGTGGCCGCACCAATAAAGCAACCCTTTGCAACATTCTTGCTGCGCAACAGTGCTATTGTACAATAGTGCTCTACAATTGCATAAGAGCTACACAACACTACTCAAAAGCTGTGCAAGGCTACGTAGCTCCCATGCAGCAGTGAGCAAGGGGTGTCGAGATCACCCCCACCGGCCACGTGGAGTTCGCGTGATTTCCCAAAAAAAGGCGGACGTAAGATACGCCAGTGTAAAAAACGCTAACTTTTTTGCTGGCGTAAAAACCGTTGACATCATCACCCGTTGTGCTGACGTCATCAATGTCAAGGTCAAAGGTCACTTTTCCTTGACATTCCAACTCATTGAGAAACGTTGTTTGGAGAATTTTTCACGTTTGGCCCTAAACTGAGCACTTTGATGGAGCCAGTGTGTGACAAAGGCAAAGGCCTCAGAGACCCCTCTTCTTCTTCCTCTTCGGGGATGATGAGTCCACGGTCAGAGTCACTCGTAATTGGCAAGCTTTGTTGAACGTAGGATGAGATACGCCGGCAGCAGCAGCGGCAGAGCAACGTATTGTAGGAGATTATTGAGCCACTACGGGGTCGTTCGGGGGGCTCACAGTAACCACTAGGAGGATCTACTGAAGCTACACCATCTATTCTGCAGTCTACACCGTACACAGTACCAGGGCCTCAGCACCCCTGATCACATGTTGACACCAGGGATGAGGAGGAGATAGAGGATGACACACGCGAGGACGGGATTTGTATCCTTGAGGAGTACATTTGTAAGCTACGTCTGGGATCTTAGCCTCTTACCTCGCCACCTTCTTGCCGTCAGCATCAGGCACATCGTTCATCAGCGTTCACTTTTAGTGCCGTTTCTCTTACAGGTGGTCTCCCTGTATCCAGTCCACCATCGCACGAGCTTGATATTGTCCTCTCCACAGAGTGGTGACTGAAGGACTTTGAGACACCTCCACTCCACAACGATAGCGACAAGGGATTCGATTGCAAGGAAACCTTGTTTTGGGTGTGGACTGATTCTGAGGACTTCTGGCCTTAGTACCATAGCCAATACCGGACTCACGACGCTCACCAGGTCCAGAAAACAGCGAGAGAGATGCGCAACCTTCTCTATGCCATGCCGCGGGTGACTATGGTGAAGTTCTATCTCTTTCAGGGTGAGATCAGGACCGGGATTGGAGTAGATCCGCGCCAGGGCTGGGAGCTGGCCCTGACACTTCTCGTTGCGAAAATCCATGCTACGGGAGCAGCCCAATTACTTGAGGTTCACTCCCTCCGTCAGGGTCCCACGGAGCTTGCACCTGACTACTGCAGGTGCGCGATGCGCCTTTACACATGCCTTGGGACCGGTGGCTAGACATAGTTGTGGGCACTCGAGACCATCATAATGGAGGTACACCTGGACCACATGAAGGTCTTTACAGGCTTCGACCATGTGGCTCTTTGTGAGCTGTCGGAGTCACTCCAAGTACTTTCTTGTGCCCATCACTGCTTCCTCCAGGCCACAATGGCTCATGAGGCTGCCATCGCCCATGAACAGAGTCCACTTGTTGTAGCAGTGATTACGACCCCTCCTACGCCTCTGTCCCAGCTCACCAGTCCCACCTCCAGCGCTTCCTCCTCCTCCTCCTCTACCCAAAGAGACCACACTCAGGGCTTTGCAAGAAGAAATGACGCAGGAAGGGACACCACCAGTAGCACTAGTAGCTGGCACATTGTGGTAGTGGACATACTGTCCATTGCTACAATTGTGGAGGCGCTCACCGCCACACAGAGTGTGAGCAACCCCTTGACTGGATTCAAATCATGCGCGGCCTTCAGGCGGCGCACATGCAGCGGATTTCCTCGAGTGACACATAGTCAGGGCGGGCCATGACCACGACTGCAGCAGGCGTATTTCACCAGGTGGCAGCAGTGATGTGGACCTTCACAATTGCACGATCGCAGAGCTTCGTCAACTACTGGCGTTTCGTACTCAAGGAGGTGCGAGTGTGTTGTCATAGCCAAGTGGTCCCGCAACACCTTGTCCTACTGCGTCTGTTGCCCTTGATGATGCTTGTGGTGGGGCTCAGTTGGCTTGCGGTGAGGATGGACCTGACAATTATGACTGGCTTGACGAGTCACATATTGGTGCTGTTTTTTGCTTTCTCGAGTCCTCTGCTGAGCGTCCAACAGAGGTAGAATGTTCTGTGGCATATTGCTAAGTATCAACGATTAATTGTGAGTCGAGTGGCACCTGGATCATTCACTCTTTTGCCACCCATCACACGATCTATCGTCATAGTGACTTCATAGTGTTGGGTCCTGTTGTGTTTGTTCGGTTCGTTCGTACAGGGTCTTGTCAGACATTACCTGTGTAGGGAGTTGGGGTTGTGTGGTTTGATGGTCCATCTAGCGCCTTGTACAAAACGGATGTGCTCTTTGTCCCTGCTCTTGGGCTCAGCCTGCTCTCTGTTCGCGCATGCACCAGGATGGGTCTCACTGTTAAGCACTCTACTGACTCTGTCACGGGGACTACTCTTGACACCCATGCCATCGTGCTTTGTGCCTCTATTGTTGATGACCTCTATCATGTACCTTGTTGCATTCCCTCAGTTTCTTCTCCCCCTCCCTCTTCAGCACGTGTGGTTGTCACTTGTGTTCTCTTCCCTGAGCACTCGTGCTTGTTACATCATCGCCTCTGCCATGGGAGCTCGGACACTATGTCTAAGCTCATTCAAACTCATCTAGCGCTCAGTCTTGATACAACTTCCTTTGAGAATCCACCCAAGACCGATTGCCTTTTATGCGCCCAGGGTAAGATGCATCGCTTTGCTTACCCTGACTCCTCCTCCAAGGCACTACGTCCACTAGAGTTTGCCCCAATCGGACCTTCTCGGTCCTCTTCCAGTTGAGTCCCTCTCTGATCGGGGTCGATATGTTCTCACGCTCATCAATGACTTCACCAGGATGCAGTGGATTTATAGCGTCCGCCACAAGAGCGACGCCACGCTAGCAGTCCGCCTGTGGCTTATGATGGCTGAGCGTCAGTCTCGTAATACCCTGCACAAGTTTCGCTCGGATCATGGTGGCGAGTTCTTAGGTGAGATGGATGCCTACTTTGCTGAGCACGGTATTTATCATCAGCTTTCCGCCCATGCTACACCACAACAAGGCGGTGTGTCTGAGTGTTGTCACTGCACCATGGAGGATGCGGTTTGCACTATGCGATCTAAGTGCGATCTTTCGGAGTCCCTTGCCGTTAAGGGCTTCTTCGCTTGTCGCATGGTCCACCTCCAGACCATGTCACGCCATACGAGTTGTGGTTTGGTCATCGTGCTGACCTCCGTCTGGTACACCGAGAACCAGCAGGGGTCCACAGTCTCACCTCGCGGACGCACGTGTACCTTCCTTGGCATCTCCCCAGGGTCAAAGGTCTCGCACTTTTGGGACCCTGCTCGCCATCGCGTTGTCGAGCCTCGAGATGCTCTCTTCTTTGAGGCTCTCTCCTACCGTAACTTGTCCAGCTTTCTGTCGGGGGACGCCGACCACGTTTCTACTTGTGTGGTCTCCCGACGGATGGGGGAGTCTAGTCCTACGGATGCGTCCGTCCGGGCCTCCTCACCTACGGTCCGGTCTCCGGCTGCTGATGATCCGGCCATTGTGGCTATGGGTCTAGTAGCCTCATCAGTCCCCTCTGGCACACCTTATCCCATGCCGGTGCTAGATCCCTGTGGAACACATGATCTCGTGCCATTGTCGGTCCCCTCTGGTACACCTGATCCAGTGCGGGTGTCAGACCCCTCGGGCACATCTGATCACGTGCATGTGTCGGTCCCCTCTTACACACCTGATCTCGTGCGGATGTCAGACCCCTCGGGCACATCTAGGCCTGTGCTGGTGTTGGTCCCCTCTGACACACTTGATCCGGTACGAGCATCGGTCCCCTCTGGCACACCCGATCCCGTGCCAGTGTTAGTCCCCTCTGTCACACCCACTCTCATGCACCCACCTATTTCACCTGCGGCTATGGCTTAGTAGCCTTCTCCGTAGCCTGAGGTGAGCACCTCAGCATCTTGCTACTCCTGCGAGCCCGGTGGTCGTCTCTGACCACTGGCCTCTAGGGCTTAGCGGCCTGCTGACTCAGCACGTAGAAGCCCGACTCGTACTGTTCAGAGTGGCAAGCCTGGCTCGAAGGCCCTTGGCCTGAGTGTCTAGGCAGACTACATTGAGGTACATCTGGCATGTTTTGTCGGCCACGAGTTGGTCTCCCGAGAGTTCTCGGTCGCTTGCGATGCCGCAGCCGACCTTGTCGTGGTCGACCGTGTCCGGAGGTATGTGTCTTAGCCACCCAGAGCTCTCCCTCAATGACGCCTGATCCAGGCATGTTGAAGGAAGCACTCTCAGCTCAGGATGCAGACTTGTGGCGTGCTGCTTGTGAGGATGAGCAGAGAGCCATCCGTGAGCATGGAGTCTACGAGCTTGTCGACCTCCCGCCTGGGCGGAAGGTTGTACGGGCTAATTGGGTTTTTCGCAAGAAGGTGAAGCCAGATGGCACACTGGATCGCTTGACAGCTAAAGGATTCTCACAGGTTGAGGGTGATCATTTCACTGACACCTTCACACCCGTTGGTTGTATGACCAGTGCTCGCGCTCTGTTCGGGGTTGTTGCTCACCACGACTGGGAGCTGCACCAAATGGATGTGAACAACGTGTTCCTCCATGGCACCTTAGAGGAGGAGATTTACATGGTTGAGCCACCTTGATTCGAGGTTGGTGACAAGGTCTGGCACTTGTGCAAGGCCCTGTACCGCCTGAAATATTCACCCAGGTGCTGGAACTTGGAGATCACCGGCACACTGACACGTGCCGGTTATGTGCAGAGTGACACGGACCTGTCCCTCTTTCTCAGACGGACAGCTGAGAGCCTCACCGCCATCCTGGTCTACGTAGACAACCTCCTGACTGCATCTCCTTCGACGAGGCCGTGAAGGAGGCCAAGGCAGTCCTTTAGGTTGCCTACAGGATGAAGGTGTGGCTGCAACGTCTGTTTTGTGAGTTGCATCACCGTAGCTCTGTTTCTTGAGATGGAGATTGTGCGTGATCGTCAACGACGATCACTCTTGTTGCATCAGGCATGTTACACCCACGTTGTGGGGGAGCGGTTTGCTGGCCTCCTTGGTGCAATTCCTACAGCCTCCACCCCCATCACACCTGACGGACACGATGCTTTGAAGGTGGATGATCCAAGAGAACTAGGGGAGACTTTCAACGTGACACTGTACTTGCGCCTGATTGGCTCCTTGATGTCCTTGGCCACTACCACACAACCCAAAATTGTGTTCGCAGTCAACCTCCTTGGAAGTGAGGCGGTACGTGGTGTCCATGGCGTACCTCAGACTCTGATTTCGACGGTAGTGTCCGTGTGTAGACAACGGCTACACAGACAGTGACTGGGCGTGGAGTTCTGATGGGCGCAGTCGGACAGGCTGCGTGTTCTTGCTTGGTGGCACCGCTTTGTCGTGGCGCAGCGGCAAGCAGGGTTGTATTGCATGTAGATCATCAGTGGCTATGTTGCTCTGGAGGGCTGCTGAGGCGGTGTGGCTGCAACGTCTGTTTTGTGAGTTGCATCCGTCGGTGCCTTGCATCATTCAGCGCTCTGACAACGAGAGTGCTCTTGCCATTATAGAGAGCTCTGGTGGGATTCATGCACGCACAAAGCACATTGCTCTTGAGCATCACTTTCTACATGATCTTGTGAAGCAACATGTGATCTCCGTCATTTGGGTCGGCACGAACATGCAGCCCGCTCACTTCTTGACCAAGGCACTTGCTTGCGGAAAGTTCATGGTGGCCATTCGTTGCTATGGGCTTCGCCCCTTACCTGAGAGTGGCTTAGAGTGAAGTGTGTGAGCAGAGACTGTTGAGCATCTTGTTGCGCACCTGTGTCAGTTCTGCATGTGTATGGACATGTGTACCATCAGGTCATTGGGGAGTGTTGTGATGTGAGTCGTTTCCGTCTGTTTCTACAGCACACTGTGACCACTCGGTCGTGTCCATGCTCGTGCAGATCCTTGATGCTGACGCAGCCGGCGCCGGACCTCCAACGAGTGGTGGCTCCAACCACGAGTAGCTGCCAGATAGCTGCCATGACATCCTCGGTGCCTGCCAGGGTGCTTTGCGGTTATTCTGCAGACGCTAGAGTTTTCTCGGTGGACTGGTTTTTGAGTTGGATTTGCATGTTTTGCATTTTCTGTCCACCGCTCAATGCCACACTTGTGCGTTTGACCAGTTGTAACATTCGACTCGAGATTTTGCATCCATAAGTTCATACAATGTTGCGTTTGGATATCTGTGCACAGAGTTACGACCAAAATAATGGCTTTGGGCTGGTTTTAGGACAAACTGACACTGTCGCGTGCGTGACCCGCCATGTGCCGCGATAGCTATTTATGCAAAGTGCTTTTCAGATGTCATCTCTCTCCGCATTACTAAACTATTGGAGCTTATGAGACTTCGTGCGTGTCCCTAGCCTGACCCTTGTTGTTTCTTGCACCTGCTTGCTTGCTAGTGTGCCTGCTGATTGGGCAGTGTCGCCACGTCAACAGCAGCAAGGTTAGGAAGCTTCCTAGTAGTTTCTTAGGATTTTAAAGTTGATCTGTCGAGGGCATTTTGGTCACCTGCGTGTCTCTTTGTTCCATTCCCAACATTTGTTATATTCGCCCACCTTCTAGAAAGGTTGAGACAAGTGTCAAAATTTTGGTGAAATGTGCAATAGATTTTGGTTGAATTCTTGAGTGCGTTTTCATTTGTAAAACTTTACATCGATATTCTCGAAATCCCTTAATGTATAGGTGGAGTTTTGTAAAAGTGACCACTCATGACGCAACATTGCACACGCTGCTTGAACTTCGCACCCAAGACCTAAAGACTGCCACATTATCTTTGTCGCTATCGTTTAGATGTGTGCGATGTACCTGACATTTGTCATTGAAGTACATTCAGTGCTCACTTTAAATTGTTCAAAATTCACAAATTTTCTAATATCATTCTGCACCATAGATCATTTCTGTGAACCATCTAAATTCTCCCCAGCGTAACATCGCCCCACTGGCCGGGGACCATCGTTTCAGCCACATTGAGCGTGCTTCGCTTGGGTGGGCTTCCACATCAACTTGACTAGGGCTGGACAGCAGGGCGTGTTTTAGTGCTGGGAAACGTCTCATTCAAGGTCGCTGTTCATGAACGACTTATCGCTATCCTAATCTTGCTAGACCGTTGGCGGATGGCGGTGGCTCGCGGATCGCAGGAGACACCTGTACGCTGATGAGCAGAGGCTTTGTCGTCCAAACCCACTGGCACCTGAGAGCAGCCGTAATAGTGGGCTCATATCCTCATGGAGCCCACCAGCTTCGATAGTAATACTTATCATTGTGCCTTTATGAGGTCCGATTCGATATCTGGGTCAACCATTGTTTCCTATCGTGCTATCCGCGGGTTCTCAAGAGCCATCAAGGTGGCGAGGCCCCGCACTCTGTGTCAATCCATTTTTATGGGGTTTCTCGTGGTTCGATTTCACCCAATCTGGCTGGTTCAACTCTGCTCATCAATGACTTCACGGTATCGGTTCAACAATTCTCCTTTCCATCAAGAAACGCGGCCTGACCGTACTCACGTCTTATGAAGGAGAGATGTTTTCGGAAAAATTCATGGACACTTACAGTCCTAAGCTGAGCACATATCGTCCCCGGCAGTGTCCATCTACCAAATGGGGCCCCATCTAGCCGCAGTTGCAGTCGTTAGCGTGTGCCTGACCCTCCCTCATCAAAAGTCGGCGAATGCAGAAACATCGATCCAAGGTCCTGTTCGGGTGGGAGCGATGAAATGGCCACAAGCAGGCATGTTTGCAGTCCCTTCCACAAATGTTCATAGCATTTAATGCAAGGACTGTCCATGTTCTTTCGATCCTTCTCCGATATACGGCTGGAATTGAAGTTCATTCACCCAACTCAACTGCTGCTGGCCGCATCGGCCTCACCAGATGCCTGAAGATAGCATCCCAAAAGATACGAGGCATGTTCTAGCCAGATGTGTACTGACCATACAGGCCCCATCAATTGTTGTGCGCAATGTGGCCGTCGGCGTTGTCCTTGCCGACGCCTCGGCTTAGAATGTCGGTCATGACTTTGCTGCCACCATCAACCAACACCACGCTGCTATCGCCTGACGACCACCGCATTCCAACGGCATGAAAGAAGAGCACCGGCATGCATATACCGTCATCCGCGGCGACGGCTTCTCCGATCTCCGGTTTCCGGTGACCGCCGTCTCACTCCGCTCGTCTGCCTCGTCCTAGTAGCTACAGACTAGTCGCGTTTCGTGCCCCCATCTGCCGGCCGACCTGTCTCCGCTAGAACCCAGTCCACGTTGGAGCAGTCATCCGCGTCAGATAACGCGCATTGCTACTTCCAGCAGGGCGCCCAACAGTAAGGCAGGGAAGCGCGAAGTCAAGCAAGAAAGCAAACAAGCAGCATAGTAAGCAAACAAGCAGCCAAGCAAACACTCGAGCCAGCAAGCAAGGAAGCAGGAAAGCAAGCAAGCTCGCTCGCCAAACGTTGAGCCGATCGTGCGCTGGAGGCAGCTCCAAGTGCCAGTTGTGCAGCGTTTGCACTGTCTGCCTTCCGACCAAGAAGGACCAGGAGAGGGAGAGAGAGAGAGCGACAGAGGACGGCAAGCGACCTAAGAAGGTGAGCCAAGAGAACTGCTGGCCTCGCTCACCCAAACTGCTTCTTGCGTCTGACTGTGGGCGGGTGAAGGGGGTTGGTCAGTGTGTTGGCATGGGGTAGTGGTAGTGGCAGTGGCAGTGGCAGTGGCAGTGGCAGTGGCAGTGGTGGTGGCGGTGGCGGTGGCGGTGGCAGTGGCAGTTGCAGTGGCAGCGGCAGTGGCAGTTCAGGGGCGGTGGCAGTGGCAGTGGCAGTGGCAGTGGCTGTGGCGGTGGCGGTGCCAGCGGCAGTGGCATTAGCCGCGCCAGCGGCAGCGGCTGCATAGTGGCGGTGGTGCTGGTGGTGGCAGTGGCGGTGGCAGTGGCGGTGGCAGTGGCGGTGGCAGTGGAAGGGGCAGCTGCACTGATCGTGCCAGGGGCGATAGTGGTGGCGATGGTGGTGGCAGCGACAGTGGCAGTAGCAGTGGCATTGACCGTGCAGCGGCAGTGGCATTGGCGGTGGCGCTAGTGGTGGCAGTGGCACTGGCGGCGGCGGTGGCAGCGGCCGCAGCGACGCTGGCGGCATAGTCTTCAGCGGTCGGTGGCGGTGGGAGGGGCTGCGCCTGCGGTTACACTGGAGGCGGTGGCGGCAGTGGCGACAGTGGCGGCGGCAGAGATGGTGGCAACCGCATTGTTAGCAGCAAAGGCAGCGGCTGCGGCAGCGGCCGTGGGGGCGGCGGCGGTGGTGGGTGGTGGCCATGGCAGTCACAGGGGCAGTGGCAGTGGGCAGGGGCAGGGGCAGTGGCAGTGGCAGTGGCAGTGGCAGTGGCAGCGGCAGCGGCAGCGGCAGTGGCAGTGGCAGTGGCAGTGTCAGTGGCAGTGGCAGCGGGAGTGGCAGCGGCAGCGGCAGCGGCAGTGGCAAGGGTTTTGTTCCGCAGTGTTGCAAGTGTTCCATGGAAGCAGTGTGCAGAACTGGTGTCAGCTGTAGCAGAATCGGCAACATCAGCGGCAGCATCTGCACATGTTTTTCCGCAGGGGCAGCCAGTGAGTACGTTCGACGGGGCAGCAGCCGCCAGGACAAAGAATGAGGAGTCGCAACAGCAGCAGCATGTGGACGGGGCAGCAGCCACCAGTTGCATTGCACGCTCTCTGGTCCCCAATTTCTGCCAGAGTGGGGCCGAATGTGCATACGTGTGCCGTGTGGTCGGCTGAGGCAGCTGAGCGGTCGCTGCACACTCGTGGTAGGAAAGCACGCAGCCATAGTCGCGTCGACGAGCCTGTTTGTCCTCGCTGCCTTTTCCTCATGCTGGGTCTGCCAATCCAGCATGCTCCGCAGGCCTGCAGGTTGCCGGGATCACCGGCTGGCTGGCTTGCTGGCTTGCTGGCTC
>SZWC01007186.1:119347-131119 GCA_023375785.1 Penium margaritaceum | reverse complement strand
GAGCAGAAAAGAGCAGGGTGGATCAGGCCAGAGGGCAATGGAACAGGCCAGAGATAGGTGGAGCAAACAAAAGAATGGTGGAGCAAGCCAGGGAACGGTGAAGCAAGCCAGAGAAAGGTAGAGCAAGCCAGAGAACAGTGGAGCAAGAAAGAGAACAGAGTCACACGCTAGAGAAAGGTTGAGCAAGCCACAGAATGGTGGAGCAAGCTAGAGACCAGTGGAGCGGTCTCTAGTGAAAGACAGGGAAAGGTGGAGCGAGCCAACGAAAGGTGGAGCAAGTCAGAGAATGCTGGAGCAAGCCAGGGAATGTGGAGCAAGCCAGACAAAGGTGGAGCAATCCAGAGGATGGTGGACAAGCCAGAGGATGGTGGAGCAAGCTAAAGAACAGTGGAGCAAGTCAGAGAAAGGTGAAGCAAGCCAGAGCAAGATGGAGCAAGCCAGAAAAAGGTGGAGCAAGCCAGGGAACAGTGGAGCAAGCCACAGATGGTGGAGCAAGCCAGAAAACGATGCAGCAAGTCAGACAAAGGTGGAGCAAGCCAGAGAAAGTTGCAGCAAGCGAGAGAAATGTAAAAAAAGCTATGGAACGGTGGAGCAAACCAGAGAACGGTGGAGCAAGCCATAGAACAGTGGAGCAAGCCAAAGAAAGGTGGAGCAAGCCAGAGAAAGATCTAGCATGCTAGAGAACGGTAAAGCAAGCTAGAGTTTAGTGGAGCAAGCTAGAGAACGGTGGAGCAAGCCAGAGACCGGTGGAGTAAGCCAGAGAACAGTGGAGCAAGCCAGAGAACAGTAGAGGAAGCCAGAGAAAGATGGAGCAAGGCAAAGAAAGGTGGAGCAAGCCAGAGAAAGGTGGAGTAAGCCAGAGAACGGTGTGCAAGGTAGAGAATGATAAAGCATGCCATACAAGATGGAGCAAGCCAGAGAATGGCAGAGCAAGCCTGAGAATGGTGAAGGAAGCGAGAGAAAGTTGGAGCAAGCAAGGGAATGGTGGAGCAAGCCAGGGAAAGGAGGATCAATTCAGAGAACGGTGGAGCAAGCCAGAGAAAACTGGAGCAAGCCTGAGAATGGTGGAGCAAGCCAGGGAAAGGTGGAGCAAGCCACATTAAGGTGTAGCAATCCAAGGAAAGGGGGAGCAAGCCAGAGGAAGCTTGAACAAGCCAGAGAAAGGTGGAGCAAGCTAAAGAAATGTAGAGCAAGCTAGGGAAAGGTGGAGGAAGCCTGAGAAAGGTAGATCAAACCTGAGAACGGTGGAGCAAGCCTGAGAAAGGAGGAGCAAGCCAGAGAATGGTGGAGCATGCCAGAAAAATGTGGAGCAAGCCAGGGAAAGGTGGAGCAAGTGAGATAAAGGTGGAGCAAGCCAGAAATATGTAGAGGAAGCCAGAGAAAGGTTAAGCAAGCCAGAGAAAGGTGGAATAAGCCAAAGAAAGGTAGAGGATTCCAGGGAACGTTGGATCAAGCCAGAGAAAGGTGGAGCAAGCCAGGAAAAGTTTGAGCAAGTGAGAGAACGGGGGAGCAATCCAGAGACCAATCGAGCAAGCCATAGAAGGGGTGAGCAAGCCAGAGAACGATGGAGAAAGCCAAGGAAAGGTGGAGCAATCAAGGAAAGGTGGACCAAGCCAGAGAATGGTGGAGCAATACAAAGAAGGGTGAAGCAAGACAAGGAAAGGAGGAGCAAGCCAGAGAAAGGTTGAGCAAGCCAGAGAAAGGTCGAGCAAGCCAGAGAACGGTTGACCAAGCCAGAGAAAGGTGGATCAAGCCACAACGAGGTGGAGCAATCCAGAGCATAGTGGTGTAAGCCAGGGAACAGTGGAAAAAGCCTGAGAAAGGTTTGGGAATCCAGGGAAAGGTGGAGTAATACAGAGAAAGGTGGAGCAAGCTAGAGAAAACTGGAGCAAGCCAGAGAAAGGCGGACAAAAACAGAGAAAGTTGGAGGAATCCAGGGAAAGATGGTGCAAGCTAGAGAAAGGAGGAGCACATGAGAGAACCGTGTAGCAAGCTAGACAAAGGTGGAGCAATGATGATAACAGTGGAGCAAGCCAGAGAAAGGTGGAGCAACCCAGAGAAGGGTGGAGCAATCAAGCGAGATGTTGAGCAATCCAGAGAAAGGTGGAGCAAGCCAGAGAAAGATGCAGCCAGTCAAAGAAAGATGGAGCAAGCCAGGGAAAGGTGGAGCAAGCCAAGGAAAGGTGGAGCAAGCCAGAGAATGGTGGAGCAATCCTGAGAAAGGTGGAGCAAGCTAAAGAACGGTGGAACAAGCCGGAGAAAGGTGGAGCAAGCCAGAGAAAGGTGGAGCAAGCAAGGTAAAGGTGGAGCAAGCCAGAGAAAGGTTGAGCAAACCAGAAAAAGGTGGAGCAAGCCAAAGAAAGATAGAGGAAGGTAGAGAACAGAAGAGCAAGCCACAGAAAGGTGGAGCAACCCAAGGAAAGATGGAGCAAGTCAAAGAAAAGTGGAGCAAGCCAGAGAACGGTGGATCAAGCCAAAGAACGCCGGAGCTATCATGAAAAGAAATCACTCTGATAAGGTCCTCTCCAACACCCCTTGGATAGTCGGAGCGCTTGATGTAAATTCAGATCTTCCAAACCTCTTTCTGCAAATGGCCGGTCGGTCACAACCGTTTCAAGTGAGCTGGTCCGCCCCTAATAATGCAGCTACATCGCTATGCATACGGCTAACAAAAAGAAGCCGTTTGTGACTATTCCTGTGCTGCTCTTTTGTATATACGGAGGATGATCATTCCCATTATGAATTAAGGAGAACAGTTATTCCCACGCTATTCCCCTTGGGTTCTGCGGCTTTGGCGCCATCTCCTTGCTCTTCTCGCTTTTTGTTCACATTGCCTTGGACAACCAGTTGTAGTTTGCATCTCTTTGCTCCGTCACTCTCGCTCCTTTGCTCAGCACTCATCAACCCATTACTCGCTTCTCTCTCACCTTCACTCACTGGCCACTGTCTACCTCATATCTCCAATGTCTTGCCTATATTAAAGCTCTACGACTAACAGCTTAGGACAGCTCATGCCTTTTTCTTCCATCATTTCGCTGATGTTATTTTTCCTATCCCGTTGCTTCTTTTTTCTTCTGTTGTTGATTTATCCACTCATTGCATTCTTTTGACCTGGTATCAGAGCATCGGTAAACATCACCAAGTGCCCTGTGACACATTCATTGCTTTGCTGCCGCAATTTCTCAACTCCTTAGTCCAGCATTCATATGCTGCTGCCGCCGCCACATCGAGTTGCTACGCTTGCCTTGCAGCTGATGTCAGCAGTACTGCTCTGATTTCTCCTCAAGCTCAAGGGATTCCTCGTCATTCTGATCAGGACCTGTGCCCAACCCGCGCCCACAGCCAACACTCGGTGACACGAGTCACAAATGGTCATAGAGGAAAACAATTGTATGGAAATACTTGCTATCAACTAGCAAGTAAAGAAACCTTCAATAAGTAGTTGGCACGGTGTGGCGACCATACACAATGACCAACCAAAACAAGCACATGTCATTTATCATGACCAAGAAATTTCACTATGATGGGTCAATGTTGAAAACTCAGAACACGAGCCACAAATGGTCAGAGGGGGAAACATTGGTTGAGAAGTACTAGTTATTGACTAGCAAGAGAGCTAAAACCTTTAGTAAGTAGTGGCACGGTGTCGCTACCATGCACGGTGACCAACCAAAGTAGGCATATGTCACTGACCATGACCAGATAACTTCATTATGGGTGGTCAACGTTGGCAATCCATAATACATGTCATAAACTATCAGAGAGGGAAACAATGGTTTGAAAATACTTGCTACCTACTAGAGAGTACAAACACCTTCAATAAGAGGTGGTACCGTGTGACTACCACGCACAATGATCAACCAAAGTAGGCATATGTTACTTATCATGACGAAAGAGTTCAACTATTCTGGGTCCATATTGACGACTCATGACACAGGTCATGAATGGCTAGAGGGGGAAAAAATGGTTTAGAAACAATGCTGTATGAATACTAGTTATTGAATATAAAGTACAAAGACGTTCAATAAGTAGTGGCACGGTATGGCCACCATGCACAATGATCAACCAAAGGAGGCATATGTCACTGACCATGACTAAGGGATTTCACTTGGAGTGGCCAGCCCTGACAACTCATAACAGGAGTAATAAATGGTCAGAGGGGGGAACAATTGTTTAGGAATAATAGTTATTGACTAGCAAGTACAAAGACCTTTAATAAGTAATGGCACGGTGTGGTTACCATCCACAATGACCAACCAAAGTAGGCATATGTCACTGACCATGACCAAAGGATTTCACTTTGAGTGGTCTGTGCTGACATCTCATAGCACGAGTCACAAATGATCAGAGGGGGGAACATTGGTTTGGGAATACTTTTTATCAACTACCAACTACCAAGTTCAAAGATCTTCAATACATTGTGGCATGTGTGGAGACCATGCACAGTGACCAACCAAAGTATTCATGTGTCACAGATCATGACTAAAGATTTTCACTATGTGTGGTCAACGTTGACAAATCATAACAGGAGTCACAAATGGTCAGATGGGGACGCAATGGGTTGGAAACACTAGGGTTTGACTAGCAAATACAAAGATTTTTAATATATAGTGGCACGGAGTCGCTATCATGCAGAATGACGGACCAAATGAGGCATATCTCACTGACCATGACCAAAGAAGTTCACTATTTGACGTCAACATTGAGAACTCAGAACACGATTCACAAATGGTCAGAGGGGGAAACAATGGCTTGGGAATACTAGCTATCAACTAGCAAGTACAAAGATCTCCAATAAGTAGTGGCAAGGTGTGGGAACCATGAAGTATGACCAACGGGAGTATGCACATTTCACTGACTTCGACAACTCATAACACGAGTCAGAAATGGTCAGAGGGGAAAACAATGCTTTGGGAATACTAATTATCGCCTGGAAAGTACAAAGGTCATCAATACGTTGTGGCATGGTGTGGCTATCATGCACAATGACCAACTAAAATAGCCATTTGTCACTGACCATGACCAAAGAGTTTCATTATGTGTGGTCAACGTTGAAAACTCATAACACAAGTCACAAATGGTCAGAGGGGGAAATAATGGTATGGGAATGCTACTTATCGACTAGCAAGTACAAAAACCTTCAATAAGTAGTGGCACGGTATGGCAACCATGCAGACAGACCAAGAAAAGTATGCATCTGTTACTATGGTTGCACACCGGTACGTAACAGCAGTTTTGAGAATTGAACCAGAACCGCGGTTCCAGTTCAAGCTCCAAACCAAAACCGTGGTTCCGGTTTTGGAACCGCGGTTCCTCTTGGAACCGCGGTTCCTCTTGGAACCGCAGTTCTGGTCACGGTTTTATGGACGTTCACCTCATGAGCAAGGAATATGAAACACCATCAGCTCCCAACATCATGTTTTTTTTTTTTCCAAAGAGACAATAAACAAGTCCTTCAACCCTCATATATTGTGTGTTGGTATGTTATTGGAGTACTCACATGGCCTCCCAATGTGCCACATTGACAAACAAAGTCTATAATATCCCCCCTCCGCACTTATCATCGCCTCCATAGACTTTGGTTGAAGAACTGCAGATCCTGTTTGGGATATTGGAACCGGAACCGCGGTTCTGATTCCAGAACCATAACTGTGGTTGTAGAACCTCAGTTCCTGGAACCTGTGTGCACCCTTACACGTCTGTGACCTGAACAAAAGAATTTTACTGTGTGTAGTCAACTTTGACAACTCATAATACAAGTCAAAAATGGTCAAAGGGGGAAACAAAAGTTTGGGAACACAAGGTCTCCACTATGAGATACGAATACCTTCAATAAGTAGTAGTGTGGATATCATGCACAATGACCAACCAACGTAGGCATATGTCACTAAACATGACCAAAGGAATTCCACTCTGTGTGGTAAATGCAAACAACTCATAATAGGAGTCACAAATGGAAAGAGGGTAAAGCAATAGTTTGGGCATACTAGTTATCAACTAGCAAGCACAAAGACAGTTTATAAGTAGTGGTATAGTGTGGCTACTATGCAAAATGACCAACCCAAGTATGCATATGTCGCAGACCATGACCAAATAATTCCACTGAGCGTGATCATTATTCACAACTTATAACACGAGTCACAAATGGTCAGAGGGGGAAGCAATGGTTTGGGAATACTGCTTAGTAACCAGCAGGTTCAAAGGCCTTCAATAAGTAGTGGCATGGTGTGAGACGGTAAAATTATGTGGTCATCGTCAGTGACACGTGCCTACGTTTGTTGGTCATTGTGCATGGTAGCCACAATGTGCCACTACTTATTGAAGGTCTTTGTACTTATGTTTTGATAACTAGTGTTTCCAAATCATTGTTTCCTTCTCCGAAAATTTGTGACTCGTGTTATGAGTTGTCAACGTTGACCACATACATTGAAATCTTTCTTGTCATTTTCAGTGACATATGCCTACTTTGTTTGGTCATTATGCTTGGTAGCCACAACGTGCCACTTCTTACTAAAAGTCTTTGTACTTGCTAGTTGATAACTAGTATTCCCAAACCATTGTTTCCCCCTCTGACCATTTGTGACTCGTGGTATGGGTTGTGAACGCTGACCACACATAGCGAAATTCTTTGGTCATAACTAATTCCATATTAGTTGGTCATTGTGCATGGTAGCCACACTGTGCCACTCCTTATCGAAGGTCTTTATACCTAGATTTCCAAACCATTGTTTCCCCCTCAGACCATTTGTGACCCGTATTATGGATTGTCAGCGTTGGCTACACATATTGAAATTCTTTGGTCATGGTCAGTGACGTATGCCTACTTTGGTTTGTCATTGTGCATGGTAGCCATAGCGTTCCAGTACTTATTGAAGGTCTTTGTACTTGCCATTCAATACCTAGTGTTCCCAAACCATTGTTTCCCCCTATGACCATTTGTGATTTTTGTTATGAGTTGTTGACGTTGACCAAACACAATGACTTTCTTTGGTCAGGGACAGTGACATATAACTAATTTTGTTGGTCATTCTGCATGGCAGCCACACCGTGCCACTATACATAGAAGGTCTTTGTACTTGCTAGACAATACCTAGTATTTCCGAACTATTGTTTTGCCTCTAACAATTTCTGACTCGTATTATGAGTCGTCAGCGTTGACCACGTAAAGTGAAATTCATTGGTCATGGTCATTGACATATGCATGCTTTGGTTGGTCATTGTGCACGGTAGGCAACCCGTGCCACTGCGTACTGAAGACCTTTGTACTTGCTATTTGATAACTACTGTCGCCAAATCATTTCTCCGACTTCTGCCATTTGTGACTCGTAGTTTTGGTTGCTAACGTTCAACACACATAGTAAAACTCTTTGGTCATGTAAAGTAGCATATGCATACGTTGGTCGGTCATTGTGCATGGTAGCCACACTGTGCTACTGCTTATTGAAGGTCTTTGTACTTGATGGATGATACCTCGTGTTCCCAAACCATAATTTCCCTCTTTGACCATTTGTGACTCGTGTTATGAGTTCTCAACATTGACCACACATAGTGGAACTCGTTGGTCATGGTCAGTGGCATATGCCTACTTTGGTTGATCATTATGCATGGTACCCACAGCGTGCCACTACTTATTGAAGGCCTTTGTACATACTAGACAATACCTAGTATTTATAAACCACTTTTTCCCCCTCTTACCATCTGTGACTCGTGTTATGGGTTTTCAACATTGACTACACATAGTAAACATTTTTTGTCATGGTCAGTGGCATATTCCTACTTTGGTTGGTCATTGTGCACGATAGCCACACCGTGCCATTATGATTGAAGATCTTTCTACTCGCTAGCTGATACATAGTGTTTCAAAACCATTGTTTTACCCCTTTAACCATTTGTGACCCGTGTTATGAGTTGTCAACGCTGACGACACATAGTGACATTCGTTTCGTCATGATATGTGACATATGCCTACTTTGGTTGGTCATTGTACATGGTAATCACACTGTGTCACTACTTATGGAAGGTATCTTTACTTGCTATTCGATATCTAGTATTCCCAAACCATTTTTCCTCCCTCCCACCATTTGTGACTCGAATAATGAGTTGTGAACGTTGACCCGTCATAGTGAAATTCTTTGGTTATGGCCAGTGACATATGCCTACTTTGGCTTGGTCATTGTGCATGCTAGTGTTGGAGTAGTGCTCCTCACCATGGCAGGAGTGACTCCAAAAAGGAACACCAAAAAGACCAGCCAAGGTGGCTTAGTGGTTAATGGTGTCCACCTCTAGAGGCAGGGGCCCGGGTTCAAGTCCCACAAGATGAAATTCTGCCCTGCCTCAAGGGAGGTGGAAAACAGATGCCAGGAAGCTAGCTCAACCTCTAGAGTTCCTCTTTCAGTTTCTAGAAGGCCAGGTGAGGGTCCAGGAAGGTGGCACACCTTCTAGAAGGTGTGACTTGTCCTACAAGGCATCTAGAGGTGTCTTGGTCTTCTGGACACCTTCCCTCCTACTAGAAGCAAGCTGAGGAATCTAGGAAGGGGCAGAAGCTTCTAGAGGAGGGAAGGGATGCCTTCCTAGGTGGGAAAAGGACAGCCTACCAAGGAGCACTCTAGAAGCCGTAGAATCTGCTAGGAAGCTCCAACTCTGGCATGCTTTGGTGTTCTGAAAAGCTTAGATAAGTGGCTATAAAATGCCACTTCTTGTGAGCCTTGATCAAGTGTTCATTCCCAGTAAATTGAGGCTAAAACTATTGCCTCACTCTCTGACCAGATTTTGCCATCCTTGGAACCAGTTGCCTCCACAGTTTCAGTCTCTCCAAAAACAGCCACTGCTAGGGACCCTCCAGGGTGCACACTTACCCTCAGGCCAACAGCTAGCCACACCCTACCACCACTTATTGAATGTATTTGTACTTTCTAGACAATAACTCGTGATCCCCAACCATTTTTCCCCCCTCTGACCATTTGTGACTTGTATTAATAGTTGTGACCGTTGACCCTTCATAGTGAAATTTGTTGGTCATAGTCAGCTTCGTATGCCTACCTTGGTTGGTAGTTGTGCATGGTAGTCACACCGTGCCACTATTCATTGAATATCTTTGTACTTGCTAGTTGGTTACTAGTACTCCCGAACCATTGTTTCCCCCTCTAACCACTTGTGAAGTGTATTACGACTTATCAACGTTGACCACACAGTGGAATTCGTTACTCATGGTCAGTGATATACGCCTAATTTGGTTGGTCATTGTGAATAGTAACCACAAAATACCACTACTTACTGAAGGTCTTTGTACTTGCTAGTTGATGTTGAAGAATTGCCCCTCCACATGCCCAAGTGCGGCGCCGGAAGGCGCCGACGAGCCGCCAGAAAGTGAAAACTCCGCTCCGGCGGATCTGACGACTCGACAATTGCTCGGATCCTAAAATGGAGGATTGCCCCATAAATTTGTCGAGTCGCTGAATCCGGTGGAAGTTGTTTCGCCGGAATCGGACAAGTATCGAGGGAGATATGGCCTTCCAAAGTTGGGGTGTGCGCAGCGGCTCTGGGAGCCGGCTGCGACTCGAAATCCGGTCGATAATCGACCGGATCGAGTAACAAAATTACCATGTGGAGAAAATGATCCGATATTCCTGCCGGGGCGTCTGGTGGATGATCCGCCTGATCAGGTGGATCATCCACCGGATCCAGAATTGCAGGTTGTTACTGAGGGACTTAGCCAAAATCCTGGCTCGACGTCCGAAACTCAGTAGTACGTTTTGTTACTCGGGGACTTAGTCAAAATTCTGACTGCAGGTCCGCGGACAGGTTTCGAACCTCGTCACACCCCATCACCAAACACGACCCAAACGTGGGTAGGGTGCGTGGAAACAGTGCAGGGGACCCCTACACCACGTGCACGTGGACCTGCGCCTTGGGAAAGGCGCTTCGCACGTGAAGGAAGGCGCCACGGCGTGTGCGCGCCATGGAAGCGTTAGGCGTTTCTGTGGTGGGTGAGACCTGCGCTTCGGCAAGCATAAATTGGGCTACGCTTGGCCGAAGTGCGCGCGGTTTGGTGCGTTGGAAAGCTCATGACTAGCCCTATAAATGGTGTGATCATGTCTATGTTCAAAATATAACGCAAGACGACGTTATTCCCTTCGCAAACTAACTGTCTCTAAATTCCTGCTCACATAGCGTGAGGCGACCAGAAAAGCTCACGCTCAGTCTCAGATTCGCCCAAAAACAGTAGACGTGATCCACTAGAGGCTATCAGACCAACGTCGGGGCCGCACCACGCGGATTCCATCCTGACAAAGGGTTATGGGCCCACAGGTCTGATAGCATCCAAACGTTCACGTCTTCCGCAGCGCACGGGATCGTCATCTTGGACGTCGCCGTGAAGTTCTGAGAACTCGCCGGAGTAGCAGCTGCGCACATGGCGCAGAAGGAGACGCAGCCCATACAGAAGTATGCGGGCGGCCCAGGCTTTGGGCTATGGAGGTGGCACTTCGAGTTGCACCTCGCGCATAAGGGGCTGCTTGATGTCATGCTGGGAAAGGAGGTGCTCACAGAGGCGACTGCTACGGACGCGGAGAAGCAGGCCTTCGAAAAGAAGAACACGGAGGCGCTCATGCTCCTGATGTCCGGGACGGCCGAGTCCCAGTGGGGCTACTTCTAGGGCTGCAAGCTGGCAGCCGAAGCTTGGCAAAAACTCTGCTCCATCCATCAATCCAAGTCGTTGGCGAACAAAATCTTCGCAATGAAGCGACTCCTCACGGTGAGAATCGAGGAGGGAGATGATGTCATCTCTGCCATGCAGCAGATCAAGTCGCTCGCCTCGCAATGCAATGACGTGGGGTGGAAGATCGACACGCAGCTGCAGGCGATGGCCCTCCTCATGGCCCTACCTGACAGTTGGGGCCCACTCATCACCGTCCTCGGAGGATGGGCGGAGGACAAGCTCACCTATGGCGCGGTCGCAGAGTACATCCACAACGAGGCGCAGCGCCGGAGTTGCGGGGAGTCCTCGTCTTCCTCATCGGTCCTCGTCACCAAAACGCGTGGTGGCGGAAACGGGGGCAAAGGAAGCGGCGGAAGAGGCGGCGGCAAGAAGGGCGCCAAGAAAGGTGCGTGCCGCAATTGCGGCAAGGAGGGCCACTGGGCCCGTGAGTGCCCGGAGGAGGCGAAGACCGGTGGCAAAAACAGCAAGGGCAGGTCGCTCCTCAACGGCAACAAGAACCATTTCCTCAAGAAGGCCAACAGGCGGTGCCTGGATTCGGGGGCCGAGGAGCACACCCAAGTCGAGAAGGTGGGGTTTGTCACCTACGAGAAGTCCTCCAAGTCAATGGTGGTCGCGAACGACAATGTCGAGCCGGCGGCCGGCCAAGGCGACGTGGAGGTGGAAGTTGTGGTGGACGGTAAGAAGGAGCTGTGCACAATCCGTGATGTGCAGCACGTCCCCGGCCTGGCTGACATCCTGAGTGTCAGCCGCTTGACGGACAAGGGGTATGAGGTGCTCTTATGCAGGAAAGGCGCAGTGGTGCGCATCGACGGCGATGGCGAGGTCATGCTGGAGGCGAAGCGCGAGGGCGGTCTCTTCATCGTGGAGACCAAGGTGGTCCCCGCGGCATCGGACGCAGCAGACTCGCAGGAGCGCGTCGTCAACATGGCCAAGGGAGGAAGAGCTGATCTGGAGCTCTGGCACCGACGGTTGGGGCATTCGGCGCCCGCAACCGTTAAGGAGATGGCGAAGCGCGACATGGTGCGCGGCCTCGTCATCGACGGTGCAGCAGACGC
>SZWC01007186.1:95739-111324 GCA_023375785.1 Penium margaritaceum | reverse complement strand
TACCATGTGGAGAAAATGCTCCGATAGGCCTGCCGGGGCGTCCGGTGGATGATCCGCCTGATCAGGTGGATCATCCACCGGATCCAGAAGTGCAGGTTGTTACTGAGGGACTTAGCCAAAATCCTGGCTCGACGTCCGAAACTCAGTAGTACGTTTTGTTACTCGGGGACTTAGTCAAAATTCTGACTGCAGGTCCGCGGACAGGTTTCGAACCTCGTCACACCCCATCACCAAACACGACCCAAACGTGGGTAGGGTGCGTGGAAACAGTGCAGGGGACCCCTACACCACGTGCACGTGGACCTGCGCCTTGGGAAAGGCGCTTCGCACGTGAAGGAAGGCGCCACGGCGTGTGCGCGCCATGGAAGCGTTAGGCGTTTCTGTGGTGGGTGAGACCTGCGCTTCGGCATGCATAACTTGGGCTACGCTTGGCCAAATTGCGCGCGGTTTGGTGCGTTGGAAAGATCATGACTAGCCCTATAAATGTTGTGATCATGTCTATATTCAAAATATAACGAAAAACGACGTTATTCCCTTCGCAAACTGACTGTCTCTAAATTCCTGCTCACATAGGCTGAGGCGACCAGAAAGCTCAAGCTCAGTCTCAGATTCGCCAAAAACAGTAGACGTGAACCACTAGAGGCTATCAGACCAACGTCGGGGCCGCACCACGTGGCTCTCTTCTTGACAGTTGATACCTGTTGTTCCTAAACCATTGTTTCCCCATCTCGACCATGTGTGATTTGGGTTTTGAGTTGTCAACGTTGACCATACATAGTGCAATTTTCTGGTCATGATTAGTGACATATGCCTTATTTGGTTTGTCATTGTGCATGGTAGCCACACCATGCCACTACTTATCAAATTTCATTGTTCTTGCTAGATGGTAACAAGTAAACAAAACCAGTTTTTCCCCCTCCTACCATTCGTGACTTTCACTAGGAGTTGTCATCGTTGATCACACCTCGAGAAATTCGATCATGGTTAGTGACATATGCGTACTTTGGTTGGTCATTGTTCATGGTGGCCACACCGTGCCACTAATTATTGAAGATGGTTGTACTTCTTACTCAATAACTGGTATTCCCACATCATTTTATCTCTTTCTCACTATTTGTGAGTCGTATGATGGGTTGTCAATCTTGACCAGACATTATGACATTATCAGGTCATGGTCTGTGACATATTCCTACTTTGGTTGGTCATTCCGCATGGTAGCCACACCGTGCCGCTACTTATTGAAGGTCTTTGTACTTGCTAGTTGGTTACTAGTACTCCCAAACCATNATGAGTTGTCAACGTTGACGATACATAGTGGATTTTTCTGGTCATGATTAGTGACATATGCCTTCTTTTGTTTGTCATTGTGCATGGTAACCACACCGTGCTACTACTTATCGAAGGTCATTGTACTTGCTAGTTGACAACTAGTAAACAAAACCATTGTTTCCCCCTGCGACCATTCGAGACTTGCACTAGGAGCTGTCAATGTTGACCACACCTCCTGAAATTCGATCATGACTAGTGACATATGCCTTCTTTTGTTGGTCATTGTGCATGGTGGCCACACCGTGCCACTACTTATTGAAGATGGTTGTACTTGTTAGTCAATCACTGGTATTCCCACATTGTTTTATCTCCTTCTCACTATTTGCGAGTCGTATGATGGGTTGTCAATCTTGACCAGACATTACGACATTATCATGTCATGGTCTGTAACTTTTGCCTACTTTGGTTGGTCATTGCGCATGGTAGCAACACAGTACTGCTACTTATTGAAGGTCTTTGTACTTGCAATTTGAGAACTATTTGTCTTAGACCATTGTTTACCCCTCTGACCATTTGTGAATTGTGTTATGAGTAATCAATGTTGCCCTCCCACAGTGAAATTACTCAGTCGTGGTAAGTGACATATGCCTACTTTGGTTGGTCAGTGTGCATGGTAGCAACACCGTTCCACAAATTACTTAAGGTCTTCGTACTTGCTATTCAATAACTAGTATTATCAAACCATTGTTTTCCCCTCTGACCATTCGTGACTTGTTTTATGATATGTCAACATTGATTACACATATTGAAATTCTTTGGTCATGATCAGTGACACATGCCTACTTTGGCCGGTCATTGTGCATGATAGCCACACCATCCCACTACTTACTGAATGTCTTTGTACTCGCTAGTTGATAGCCTGTATTCCCAACCCATTGTTTCCTCCTATTACAATTTGTGACTCGCATTATGGATTGTCAACGTTGGCCACATATGGTAAAATTTTTTGGTCATGGTAAGTGATATATGCCTTCTTTGGATGGTCATTGTGCATGGTAACCACACCGTGCCACTTCTTCTTGTAAATCTTTGTACTTGCTAGCTGATAACTAGTATTCCCAAACCGTTTTTTCCCCTTGATCATTTGTGAATTGTATTATGAGTTGTCAACATTGACCACACACATAGTGAAATTCTTTGGTCATGACCAGTGACATGTGCCTACTTTGGTTGGTCATTGTGCATGGTAGCCACACCATGTAGCTACGTGCTTAGGGTCTTTGTGCTTTCTATTTGATAGCTAGTATTCTGAAACCACTGTTTTTCCCTCTGACCATTTGTGACTTACATTTTCAGCTGTTAAAATTGACCACACACAGTGGAACGCTTTGGTCATGGTAAGTGACGTATGGGTACTTTCCTTGGTCATTGTGCATGGTAACCACACCACGCAACTACATACTGAAGATGTTTGCACTTGCTAGTTGATAAAGTTTATTCCATAACCATTTTTTCCCCCTCCGACCATTTCTGACTTGTACTTTGAGTTGTGAATGTTGACCCAACGTAGTGAAATCCTTTGGTCATGGTCAGTGACATGTGCATACTTTGGTTGGTCATTCTGCATGGTAGCCACTTCGTGCCACCTCTTATTGCATTTCATTGTACTTTCTAGTTGATAACTAGAGTTCCTCAACCATTATTCCTCTCTCCAAGGATTTGTAACTAGTATTATGGTTTGTCCATGTAGACCACGCATTGTGGAATTCTTTGGTTATCGTCAGTGATACATGCCTACGTTGGTTCGTCATTGTGCATGGTGTCAACAACGTGCCACTACTTATTGAAGATCGCTGTACTTGGCAGTCAATACGTAGTATTTCCAACCCATCGTTTTCCCCTGTGGCCATTTGTGACACATTGTATTAGTTTTCAATGTTGACCACACAAGATGGAATTATGTGGTCATGGTCCGTGACATATGCCTAATTTGGTTGGTTGTTGTGCATGGTATTCACATCGTGCCACTAATTTCTAGTTAAAAACTAGTTTTCATAAACCATTATTTCCCCCTCTGACCATTTGTGACTCGTGTTATGAGTTGTCAACATTGACCAACATTAGTGAAGTTCTTTTGGTCATGGTCAGTGACATATGCCTACTTTGGTTGGTCATTGTGCATGGTAGCCACACCGTGCCAAAACGTATTGAAGATATTTGTAATTTTAGTTGATACCTATTGTTTCCAACCCATTTTCCCCCTCTGACCAGCTGTGACTCGTGTTATAGGTCGTCAATATTGGCCATGCATAGTAATGTCTTCGGGCATGGTTAATGACATGCCTTATTTGGTTGGTCATTGTGCTTGGTAGCCACAGAGTGCCACTACTTAATAAAGGTCGTTTTACTTGCTAGTTGATATCTAGTATTTCCAAACCATTGTTTCCCCCTCTAACCATTTGTGACTTGTAGTTTGAGTTGTGAACGTTGACCCATCATAGTGGAGTTGTTTGGTCATGATCAGTGATACATGCATACCTTGGTTGGTCACTGTGCATGGTTTCCATTCCGTACCGCTACTTTTTGGATGTCTTTGTACTTGCTATTTGATAACTAGTGTTCCCAAACCATTGTTTCCCCTCTGAAAATGTGTGACTTGTATTATGAGCTGTCATTGTTGACCCATCACAGTGAAATTCCTTGGTCAAAGTGAGTGACATGTTCCTACTTTGGTTGGTCATTGTGGATGATAGCTACACCATGCCATTACTTGTTGAAGATCTTTGTATGTGCTAGTCTAAACCTAGTGTTCCAGACCATTTTTCCCCCTGTGACCATCTGTGAATCGTGTTATGCATTGTCAACATTGTCCATACATAGTGAACGTTTTTTGTCATGGGCATTGACGTATGCCTAGTTTGGTTGGTCATTGTGCATTGTAGTCACACAGTGCCACTACTTATTAAAGGTCTTTGTAATTGCTAGTTAAGAACTATTATTTCCAAACCTTTGTTTACCCCTCTGACAGTTTTTGACTTGCATTATGAATTGTGAATTTTGACCCATCGTAGTGGAATTATTTGGTCATGATCAGTGACATATGAATACTTTGGTTGGTCATTGTGCACGGTAGCCACACTGTGCCATTACGTATTGAACATCTTTGTACTTTCCAGTTGATACCTAGTATTCCCAGATCATTTTTTTCCCTCTGACTATTTGTGACTCGTGTAATGAGTTGTCAACGTTGACCCATCATAGTGAAGTTATTTGGACATAGTCAGTGACATGTGCCTCCTTTGGCTGGTCATTGTGCATAGTATCCACACCGTGCCACTACGTGTTGAAGATGCTTCTAATTGCAAGTTGATACCTTGTATTTCCAAACCATTTTTTCCCCCTCTGACCATCTGTGACTCGTGTTATGAGTTGTCAACATTAGCCATACAGAGTGAACTTCTTCGGTCATGTTTAGTGGCATATGCCTAATTTGGTTGGTCATTGTGTATGGTAGCCACACAGTACCAGTACTTATGAAAGGTCTTTGTACTTGATAGTTAATAACTAGTATTACTAAACCATTGTCTCCCCCTCTGACTATTTGTGACTTATATTATGAGTTGTGAATGTTGACCCATCATTGTGGAATTCTTTGATCATGATCAGTGACATATGCATAATTCTTCAGGTCATTGTGCATGCTAGCCACACCGTGCCACTATTCATTGAATGTCTTTGTACTTGCTAGTTGATACCTAGTGTTCCTTAAGTATTGTTTCATCCTCTGACCATTTGTGACTTGTATTCTGAGTTGTCAGCGTTGACTCATCATAGTGAAATTCTTTGGTCATGGTCAGTGACACATGCCTACTTTGGTAGGTCATTGTGCATGGTAGCCACACCGTGCTACTACTAACTCAAGGTATTTTTAATTTGTTAACGCAAAAATTTCCGCCTCTTCTTGTTTTCCACTACTCACTCACTGATCGAGTCCTTCCGCAGATCCTCACCTGCGTCTATGCCTTTCTGCCAAGGATCCTGGTTCAGCGACACGGTCAGTCCACACGAGCTTCCCAGCGGAATGCTGCCACTCTCAATATTCCCTACCCTAGGCTTCGCGAGACCCAGAGGAGTTGCCACAATTCTGGTCTCTCACTGCCAATTGCCTATCGGCCCTCTGTCACCCCACTACACCAAGCTCCTCTGCACTGTTCACCTATTCCCAGCTCCCTCTCTGCAAAATGCCTTCTTAATCACAGCCACATGGGTACCTAGCCTGATTTTACATCTACACCCCACCCTCCACAGATGGCCTCTCCTACTGAGAAAACCTATGCAACACTTCTGCGGTGGTGCACAAGGACACAACAGGGAATGGAACAGCGGAGACAGTCACTCACACCCAGTCACCCAGAGGATCCGCGCCTCTTATGCCTTGCCCTCATGTCAGCCACTTGACTTGTGCAGGATGGAGCTCCACAGAGCCCTCTCTGGCTCCAGGACCCCTCCGCGGAACCCCCGGGGTTCCTCCTTGGCCAGCACGAGCCTGTTACACAGGCACAAGTGAAGTCCCGCGGACCACTCAAGGCACTTGTGGAGCGGGGTTGCAAGGGACGATGTGAAAGAGTGAGAGATTAAGACCTGGAAAAACTTAGTTGATTCATGCGCAAGAATACACGAACTGCTCAATCTACTGTCTGCAGCACACTGAAACACCACGTGGGGCTCCACATGGATATCTTGCATCGCGGGTCTTGCCCCTTTACACATCTACATGGTACAGTCACATCCCAATTTCCCTAGGCTAGCTCCCTCCCCCTTCCCCTTATCTGCTAGGTTCCCTTCCTTTTTTCTTCTCTTTCTTCTGTGGGCCGTCATGTTCCAGCATCCTGTTTCAGCAGCTCCATGCTTCTTGCCCCGCACTTGTTGTTCCGCGCCTTTTCTCCTGATCCTGTATATCCACGGTGGCCATGTCTTCTCCGCGGCAACGGTCAATCCCGTTCCTTTGCACCAGAGTCCTTGATGCTTTATTCATTGCTCCCTACCACCGCAACTGCTTCTACGGCTTGTGACCTCCCTACCATCCATTGGTTGCTGCAGTCCCAATGTGTAAGATTGCACGGGAGTGCGCTTCCCCTCTTTTCCCGCCATCAGCCTTGCACGTTCCTGGTACCCTGACCCATCGCTCAACTGAATGTGTGCGGGAGCCGGCATCCTCTTTCTCCTCCTTTGTGTGAACAATATGTCTCTTCCGCAAAACCATCCACCCTTTCCGCGGATGTACTACCAAATTGCGGCTGCCCAGGCCGGTGCGAATAAAATCCTATTAACGCTGTTACCCCACCCCCTCCTTTGAAGGCTTGATCCCTTGGGTCCTCACTTGGGTTTTGGAGTAGGTGTGAGGTGCGGATCGACTTGCCCTGTGTTGATGCAGGTGTGGCAGAACCATTCCAGGGTGTTGCGTACCGGGCATCTGCAGCGCTCCCCATGCTCCTTGTGTATGATTCCCGGGCAGCTGCCACAGCGACAAGTCTCCATTCTCTGCTTTGGGTGGAGATCCGCGGTGCATACCCCACACCAGTGTTTCTTTTCCCGGTTGACGCAGCCGCGGCACATCTATACTTCCTGGTTGTTCCCATCCATGGGTACTTCCTGTTCCCCGCAGCTGATGTGCACTGTTTGTCCACACTGTTCACACCAGACCAGCGGGACTCCCTCTTCTCTTCTCGGCATATGACACACCCTTCTTCTCNTCTGCAGCGCTCCCCATGCTCCTTGTGTATGATTCCCGGGCAGCTGCCACAGCGACAAGTCTCCATTCTCTGCTTTGGGTGGAGATCCGCGGTGCATACCCCACACCAGTGTTTCTTTTCCCGGTTGACGCAGCCGTGGCACATCTATATTTCCTGGTTGTTCCCATCCATGGGTACTTCCTGTTCCCCGCAGCTGATGTGCACTGTTTGTCCACACTGTTCACACCAGACCAGCGGGACTCCCTCTTCTCTTCTCGGCATATGACACACCCTTCTTCTCTGGTGGGCGTAACAGTCCGCGACTGCTCCTTGCACCCTGTGCACATCCAGACACCCTTCTTGTTCAGCTCCAAGCACTTGTCGCAGCACATCTTCTCACATCGGCGGCAAGCCGCTGTCATTTCTATATTGCTGTCGTTGCACTGGGTGCAGATGATGTACGTTCCACGGTATAACTGCGTCTGTCCCGTGGATTCAAGCATGTGAAATACTTTCTCCTTGACCTGTTCGCGGAGACACTGAATGCACATGTGCTCTTCTCCCACAACGGCCTTTAGGACCATGCAGAGGTCATGATTCCCTTTTCCAGATTTTCCGCACAGTACTCTCTCCCCTATGAGCCTCTTCTTGCAGCTTGGGCATGTCATCATCTGCTTTGTCCCCATTCCTGCTGTCTATGAGCTTTCCTTCCGCGGTGTCTTCTCCTGGTGAAGGAAGCCAGAGAATGGTGGAGCAAGTTGGGGAACAGTCGAGCAAGCCAGAGATAGGGGGAGCAGGCCAGGGAAAGGTGGAGCAAGCCAAAGAACGGTGGAGCAAGCCAGACAAAGGTGGAGTAATCCAGAGAACAACGGAGCAAGCCGAAGAAAGCCGGAGCTAGCCAAAGAAAGGTGGAGCAAGCCAAAGAAAGGTAAAGCAATGCAGAGAACTGTGGAGCAAGCCAGGAAAAAGGTGGAGCAAGTCAGACAACGGTGGAGCAAGCTGGGGAAAGGTGGAGCAAGCCAGAGAAAGGTGGAGCAAGGCAGGGAAAGGTAGAGCAAGGCAAAGAAAGATGGAGTAATTAAGAGAAAGATGGAGCAAGCAAGGGAGCAGTGGATCAAGCCACAGAAAGGTGGAGCAATCCAAGGAGGTTAATCAAGCCAGATGATGGTGGAGCAAGCCAGAGAACGGTGGAGCAAGCCAGAGAAAGGTGGCGCAACCTAGAGAAATGTGGAGCAAGCTAGAGAAAGGTGGAGCAAGCTAAAGAAGTCTAGAGCAAGCCAGAGAACGGTGGAGCAAGCCAGAGAAAGGTGGAACAAGCCAAGGAAAAGAGGAGAAAGCCAGAGAAAGGTGGAGCTAGCCACATAAAGATGAAGCAAGACAGAGGAAGGGAAATGAGGAGAAAGTCGGAGAGAGGTGGAGCAAACCAAGGAAAGTAGGAGGAAACCAGAGAAAGGTGGAACAAATCAGAGAACGGTGGAGCAAGCCAGAGAAAGGTGGAGCAAGTTAGAGAGCGGTGGAGGAAGCCAAGCAAAGGTGGAGCAAGCCAGAGAAAGGTGGAGCAAGCTAGGAAAAGGTGGAGCAAGCAAGAGAATTCTGGAGCAAGCCATGGAATGTTGAAGCAAGCTGGAGAAAGGTGGAGCAAGCCAGAGAAAGGTGGAGCAAGCCAAAGAAAGGTGGAGCAAGCCAGAGAAAGGTGGAGCAAGCTAGATAAAAGTATAGCAAGCCAAGGAACGGTGGAGCAAGCCAGAGGAAGGTGGAATAAGACAGAGAAAGGTGGACCAAGGCTGAGAAAGGTGGAGCAAGCCAGGGAAAGGTGGAGGAAGCCAGAGAAAGGTGGAGCCAGCATGGGAAGGTGAAGCAAGCCAGAGAAAAGAGAGGAGCAGGCCAGGGAAAGGTGGAGCAAGCCAGAGAACGGTGGCGCAAGCCAGGAAAAGGTGGAGCAATTAAAACAATGGTGGAGCAATCTGGGGAATTTTGGAGCAAGCCAGAGAAGGGTGGAGCATGCCAAGGAAAGGTAGAGCAAGCCAGAGAAATGTGGAGAAATCAAGACAAAAGTGGAGCAAGCAAGAGAGCAGTGGAGCAAGCCAGAGAAAGGTGGAGCAATCCAGGGAAAAGTTAGATCAAGCCACATGATGGTGGGGCAAGCCAGAGAACGGTGGAGCAAGCCAGAGAAAGGTGGTGCAACCCAGAGAATGTGGAGCAATCCAGATAAAGGTGGAGCAAGCCAAACAATTCTAGAGCAAGCAAGAGAACGGTGGAGCAAGCCAGAGAAAGGTGGAGCAAGGCAGGGTAAGGTGGAGAAAGCCAGAGAAAGGTGGAGCAAGACACATAAAGATGGAGCAAGACAGAGAAAGGTGGATCAAGCCAGATAACTTGAGAAAGCTGGGTAACAGTGGAGCAAGCAAGAGAAAGGTGGAGCAAGCAAGGGAAAGGAGGAGCAAGTCAGATAAAGGTAGAGTAAGTCAGAGAAAGGTGGAGCAAGCCAATAAAAATGGGAGAAAGCGAGAAAAAGGTGGAGCAAAGCAGAGAGTGGTGGAGCAAGCCGGAGAAAGGTGGAGAGAACAGTGGAGGAAGCCAAGCAAAGGTGGAGGAAGCCAGAGAAAGGTGGAGAAATCTAGGAAAAGGTGGAGCAAGCCAGAGAAAGTTAGAGCAAGCCATGGAATGTTGCAGCAAGCCAGAGAATAGTGTAGCAAGCCAGAGAAAGGTAGAGCAAGCCAAAGAAAGGTGACGCAAGCCACAGAAAGGTGAAGCAAGCTAGAGAAATGTATAGCAAGCCAAAGAACGGTGGAGCAAGCCAGAGGAAGCTGGAGTAAGACAGACAGGGAAAGGTGGAGCAAGCCAGAGAAAGGTGGAGCAAGCCAGGAAAAGGTGGAGGAAGCCAGAGAAAGGTGAAGCCAGCATAGGAAGGTGAAGAAAGCCAGAGAAATGTGGAGCAGGACAGGGAAAGGTGGAGCAAAACAGAGAACGGTGGAGCAAACCAAAGAACAATGGAGCAGGCCAGCAAAAGGCAGATTAACCCAGAGACAGATGAAGCAAGCCACGAAAAGGTGGAGCTAGCCAGAGAAAGGTGGAGCAAGTGAGGAAAAGGTAAAGCAAGCCAGATATCGCTGGAGCAAACCAGAGAAATGTGAAGCAAGCCATAGAAAGATGGAGCAATCCCGAGAACGGCGGACCAAGCCAGGAAATGGTGGAGCAAGCTAGAGAAAGGAAGAACAAGCCAGAGAAAGGTTGAGCAAGCAAGGGAGAGATAAAGCAAGCAAGAGAATGGTGGAGCAAGCAAGAGAACGGTGGACTAAGCCAGAGCATGGTGGAGCAAGCCAGACAATAGTGAAGCATGCCAGAGAAAGGTAGAGTAAGCCAGAGAACGGTTGAGCAAGCCAGAGAATAGTGTAGTAAGCAAGAGAAAGACAGAGCAAGCCACAGAAAGGTCCAGCAAGCCAGAGAAAGGTGGAGCAAACCAGAGAAAGGTGGAGCAGGCCAGGGAAAAGTGGAGCAAGCCAGACAGCAGTGAAGAAAGCCTTAGAACGGTGGAGCAAACCAGAGAAAGGAAGAGCAAGCTAGAAAATGGTTCAGAAATCCAAAAAATGGTGGAGCAAGCCAGGAAAAGGCAGAGCAAGCCAGAGAACGGTGGAGCAAGCCACAGAAATGTGGAGCAAACCAGAGAAAGGTGAAGTAAGCAAGGAAAAGGTGGAGCAAGAAAGAGAAGGGTTGAGCAAGCAAGAGAAAGGTGTAGCAAGCGAGAAAACGGAGGAACAAGCGAGAGAATTGTGGAGCAAGGCAGAGAAAGGTGGAACAAGCCAGATAAAGGTGGAGAAAGATAGGGAAAGGTGGAGCAGGTCAGGGAAAGGTGGAGCAAGCCAGAGAAAGGTGGAGGACGCTAGAGAGTGGTTGAGCAAGCCAGAGAAAGGTGGAGCAAGACAGATAAAGGTGGAGGAAGCCAGGGAAAGGTGGAGCAAGCCAGAGAAAGGTGGAGCAAGTCAGTGAAAGGTGGAGCAAGCTAGAGAAAGATGGGGGAAGCTACAGAAAGGTGGAGCAAGCAAGAGAACGGTGTAGCAAGCTAGAGAACAGTTGAACATGCTAGAGGAAGGTGGAGCAAGCAATAGAACGGTGGAGCAAGCCAGAGAAGGGCGGAGCATGCCAGAGAAAGGTGGAGCAATCCATAGAATGTTGGAGCAAGCCATAGAAAGGTGGAGCAAGCCACAAAAAGGTGGTTCAATGGAGAGAAAGGTGGTGCAAGCCAGAGAACAATGGAGCAAGACATACAACGGTGGAGCAAACGAGAGAACGGTGGAGCAAGCCCGAGAAAGGTGGACCAAGCCAGGAAAAGGTGGACCAAGCCACAGGAAGGTGAACCAAGCAAGAGAACGGTTGAGCAGGCCAGTGAAAGATAGAGCAAGCAAGAGAAATGTGGAGCAAGGTACAGAAAGGTGAAGCAAGCCAGAGAACGGTGGAGAAACCCAGAGAAAGGTGGAGCAGGCCAGAGAAAGGTGAAGCAAGCCAGAGAAAGATGGAGCAAGCCAGGGCAAGGTGGAGCAAGCCATTGAAAGGATGTGAAAGCCAGGAAAAGGTGGAGCAAGCCAAAGAACGGTAGAGCAAGCCAGAGAACGGTGTAAGCAGGCCAGAGAAAGCTCGAACAAGCATTGAAAGGTGGAGCAAGGGAGAGAAAGGTAGAGCAAGCCAAAGAATGATGGAGGAAGCCAGAGAAAGATGGATCAATCCAGATAAAGGTGGAGCAAGCCAGAGAGTGGTAGAGCAAGTCAGAAAACGGTTGAGCAAGGAAGAGAAAGATGAAGCAAGCCAGAGAAACATGCAGCAAGCAAGAGAACAGTACAGTAAACTAGTGAAAGGTGGACTAAGCCAAAGAACGTTATAGCAAGCCAGAGAAAGGTGGAGCAAGCCAAACAACGGTGGAGCAAGCTAGAGAAAGGTGGAGCAAGCCAGAGAAAGGTTGAGAAAATCAGGGAAAGGTGGAGCAAGCCAGAAAACGGTGGAGTAAGCCAGAGAACAGTGGAGCAATTCTGAGAATAGTGGATCAAGCCAGAGAACGGTGGAGCAAGCCAGACAATGGCTAAGCAAGCCAGAGGAAGGTGGAGCGAATCAGGGAAAGGTGAAGTAAGCCAGAGAAAGTTGGAGGAAGCCAGAGAAAGGTGGAGCAAGCCAGAGAACAGTGGAGCAAGCCAGTGAAAGGTGGAACAAGCCAGAGAATAGTGGAGCAAACCAGGGAAAGGTGGGGCAAGCAAGAGAAAGGTGAAGAAAGCAAGGGAAAGGTTGAGGAAGCCCAAGAATGATGGAGTAAGCCAGAGAAAGGTGGAGCAAGAAAGAGAACTGTGGAGCAAGTCAGAGAACGGTGGAGCAAGCAAGAAAACGATGTAGCAACCCAGAGAACGGCGGAGCAAGACAGAGAAAGGTAGAGCAAGCCAGCGAAAGGTTGAGCAACCCAAAGAAAGGTGGAGTAATCCAACAAACGTGGAGCAAGAAAGAGAATGGTGGAGCACTCCAGAGAAAGGTCAAGCAAGCCACGGAAAGGTGGAGAAAGCCATAGAAAGGTGGAGCAAGCCAGAGAAAGGTGGAGCAAGCCAGACAAAGGTGGTGTAAGCCTGGGAATGTTGAAGGAAGCCAGGGAACGGTTGAGCATGCCAGAGAATGGTAGAGCCAGCCAGAGAAACGTGGAGCAAGATAGGGAAAGGTGGAGCAAGCCAGAGAAAGGTGAAGCAAGCTAGAGAAAGGTGGAGTAAGCCAGAGAAAGGTGGTGCAAGCCAGAGAAAGGTGGAGCAGACCACGAAAAGTCATAGCAAGCTAGAGAAATGTAGAGCCAACAGGGGAAGGTTGAGCAAGCTATAGAAANAGCAAGCAAGAGAATGCTGAACCAAGCAAGAAAATGGTGAAACAAGCCATAGAAAGGTGGAGCAAGACAGACAAAGGTGAAGCAAGGAGGAGAATGGTGGAGCAAGCCAGAGAAATGTGGAGCAAGCTAGAGGAAGGTGAAGCAAGCCAGAGAGCGGTGGAACAAGTTAGCGAATGGTCGAGCAAGCCAGATAAAGCTGGAGCAAGCCAGAGAAAGGTTGAGCAAGCTAGATAATGGTGGAGCAAGCCAGAGATTGGTGGAGCAGGCCAGAGAAAGGTGGAACAAGCCAAAGAAAGTCAGAGCAAGCATGATAAAGGTATATCAAGCAAGAGGAAGGTGGAGCAAGACAGAGAAAGGTGGAGCAAGCCAGGGAAAGTTGGAGCAATCCATAGAACGGTGGAGCAAGCAAAGGAATGGTGGATCAAGCCAGAGGAAGGTCGAGCAAGACTGAGAATGGTGAAGCAAGCCAGAGAATGGTGGGGCAAGCCAGAGAAAGGTGGAACAAGCTAGAGAATGGCTGACCAAGCCAGAGCACAGTGGAGCAAGCCAGAGAAACGTGAAACAAGGCAAAGAAAGTTGGATCAATCCAGCAAAAGGTCGAGCAAGCCAGATAACATGGGGGGAATCCAGAGAAAGGCAGAGCAAGCCAGGGAAAGGTGGAGCAAGCTAGAGAAAGGTAGAGCAAGCCAGAGAACGGTGGAGCAAGCCAACTAATGGTGGACCAAGCTAGGTACAGGTGGGGCAAGCCAGGGAAAGGTGGAGAAAGCGAGAGGACGGTCGAACAGGCCAGAGAATGGTGGAGCAAGCCAGGGAAAGGTGGAGCAAGCCAGAAAAGGGTGGAGCAAGCCTGAGGATGATGGAGCAAGCCAAAGAAAGCCAGACAAAATACCTATGAAACGGCTTCTTTCCGCTAGCCGGACGCGGGTGACACATTGTCATAACATTCTTCACTGGTCACATGGCTGATCTGGGTTCCACACTCGTTGTCTATGGGAGCATCCCTGTTAAATCCAACCTCCCAGTGAAAGGTAAAGGAATCCAAGTGTGCTTGGATCCGGCTTTCCTGGATCCAAAGTAGGCATTTGTCACTTTTCATGACCAAACAAATTTCACTATGATGGTTTGATGTCGACAACTCATAAAACAAGTCACAGATGGTCGGAGGGAGAGACAATGATTTGGGAATACAAGTTATCATTGTAAGTACAAATATCTTCAATAAGTAGTGGCACGGTGTGGCTACCATGCACAATGACCAATCATGTTATGCATATGTTACTGACCATGACCAAACAATTTCACTATGTGTAGTCAGTGTTGACATATCATAATTCGAGTCACAAATGGTCAGAGGGGGAAGCAATGAAATTGAAATACTAGTTATCAACTAGAAAGTACAAAGAAATTTAAGAAGTAGTGGCACGGTGTGGCTACCATGCACAGGGACCAACCAAAGTAGCCATATGTCACTGAACATGACCAACAAATTTCACTATGATGGGTCAACATCCACAACTCATAATACAAGTCACAAATGATTAGAGGGGGAAAAAATCATTTTCGGAATCCTAGTTATGAACTAGCGATTATAAAGAATTTCAATATGTAGTAGAACGGTGTGGCTACCATGCACAGTGACCAACCAAAGTAGGCATATTTGTCTTACAATGTCCAGAAGAATTGTTCTGTGTTGTTAACTTTGACAACTCATAACATAAGTCACAAATGTTCAGAGGGGGAAACAATGATTTGGGAATACTATTTACCGACTAGCAAGTACAATGTACTTCAATACACAGTGGCACGCTATAGCTACCATGTACTATGACAAACAAAAGTAGGCTTTTGTCACAGACCATGACCTAACAATATCACTATGTGTGGTCAATGTTGACAACTCATAACACCAGTCACAAGTAGTTAGAGGGGGAAACAATGGTTTGGGAATACTTGTCATCAATTAGCAAGTACAACGACCTTCAATTATTAGTGGCAGGGTGTGGCTACCATGCACAGTGACCAACCAAAGCAGGAATATGTCACAGTTCATGACCAAAGAGTTTCACTATGTGTGGTAAAAGTTGACAACTCAAAACATGAGTCACACATGGTAAGAGGGGGAAACAATGGTTTTGGAACACTAGGTATCGATTGGTAAGTATAAGGATTCTCAATAAGTAGTGGAACGGTGTGGTTACCATGCACAATGACCAACCAAATTAGGAATATGTCACTTTTCATGACCAACAAATTCCACTATGTGTAGTCAATGTTGACAAACCATAATACAAGTGACAAATGATCAGAGGGGCAAACAATGGTTTGTGAATACCAGCTATTGACTAGCAAGCATAGAGACCTTTTACAACTAGTGGCACGGCGTGGCTACTATGCACAATGAGCAACCCAGGTATGCATGTGTCACGAACAATGACCTAAGAATGTGCCTATGTGTGGTCAACGTTGACAACTCATAACACAAATCACAAATGGTCAACGGGAGAACAATGGTTTGGGAATGGTTTTTGTCAACTAGCAAGTACAAAGACCTTCAACAAGTAGTGACACGGTGTGTCAAAAAAATGCGGGAGGAGAGGCTGCAGTAGCAGAAGCAGGCAGAAGCGACTGGTCATGCACAAGTACGTCAGCAATGGGCGCAGACGTGAGCAGTCCTAGAGGAGTTAGTAGTGAAGCCTTTGCGGATTGTCAAGACACTCAAAGTGCGAGGTAGACAGGAGG
>SZWC01007186.1:73877-90279 GCA_023375785.1 Penium margaritaceum | reverse complement strand
CAGAGTAGGCATCTGTCACTCACCATGACCAAAGAATTTCACTATGTGTGGCCAACGTTCACTACCCATATTTCAAGTCATAAGTGGTTAGAGGGGGAAACAATGGTTTGGGAATACGTTTTTTCAGCTAATAAGTACAAAAACTCTCAGTACGTAGTTGCATGCAGTGGCTAACATGCACAATGACCAAACAAAGTAGGAATATGTCATTGACTATGACCGCAGAATTTCACTATGATGGGTCAATGTTCACAGCTCAGAATACAAGTTACAAATGGGATGAGGGGAAAACAATGGTTTAGGAATGCTAGTTATCAAGTTGAAAGTACAAAGACCTTCAAAACGTAGTGGCACGCTGTGGCTACCATGCACAATGACCAACTAAATTAGGCGTCTGTTACTAATCAAGACACTTATGGTCACTTGGGTCGAAAACAGTACTTGACCTTGAGTGAACATGGCAAGATGGCCTGTTTGGAAACAACGCGCCAACTTTGCCCTCAAAGTCGGACCCTGCCAAATTTGAGGACTAAGTCGATTGCTTCTAAAATCGACATTGCCGATGTCAGAAGTGAAGTCGGCAGTTTTACTTTATAACCCCATTAAGCGTTACTGGCAATCAAACCGAATGTAAAACCCCTATTAGCTCAGTGAGTTTAGGTTACATTATTTACTTGCCCGGGTACCTGCCGGGCCCCGCTACCGCGGGCCCCGGCAGGTCCCCTTTCTTTCCTCACCGCATGCGCCGCATCTCAAAAACCCCGCTAATATCCAAAAAAACCCTTTAGTTATACAAGGGAGGGGGAGGTTGGGTTTTATTCTTTACTCTTCCAGGCATGTACCGGGCCCCGCGGTAGTGGGGGGGTGGGTGATTCTCTTTCTTGTATCACAACGTGCGCCTCTCGCTGGTCATCATGAATTTGCAGTGAGAACTTTTCGGTTCTACCGGCAAAATCCCTCCTGCGAGCTCGCGATGACCGGCAAAGTTTGACTTCGCCCTTGGAGTCGAGCTTCGGACCCCAAAAAATACACTCGTCCATTAGTTCATTTATTGGGGATGACTAACCATACCTCAATCGTGACAAAAAATCCTCTATGTGTTGTCAATGTTGACAACCCATAATACAAGTCAAAAATGGTCAGAGGGGGAAACAACTGTTTGAGAATACTAGTGGCACAGCGTGGCTACCATGAAGAATAACAAAACAAAGTAGGCATACGTCACGGACCATGACCAAGAATGCCAATTTGGGTGGTCAACGTTGACAACTCATAATACAAGACAAAAATGCTCAGAGGGGGAAACAATGTCTGGTAAATACTAGTTATCAACTAGCAAGTACAAAGACCTTCAATAAGTGGTAGCACGGTGTGGCTACCATGCAGAATGACCAACCAAAGTAGACATATGTCACTGACCATAACCAAACAATTTCAGGATGTTTGGTCACCATTGACACCTCATAACACGAGTCACAAATGGGCAGAGGAGGAAACAATGGGTTGGGAATAATTGTTTTCAACTAGCAAGTACAAAGACCTTCAATAAGTAGCTGCACGTTGTGGCTACCATGCACAATGACCAACCAAGGTATGCATATGTGATTGACCATGACCATACAAGTTTCTACGGGTGATCAACGTTGACAGCTCTCAATACGAGTCACAAATGGTCAGAGGGAGGAACAATGGTTTGTGCATACTAGTTATCAACTAGAAAATAAAAAGACCTCCAATAAGTACTGGTACGCTGTGGCTACCATGCACAATGACCAGCAAAAGTATGCATGTCACTGACCATGACCAAAACATTCCACTGTGTGTGGTCAATGTTGACAACTCATAACATGAGTCACAAATACTCAGAGGAAGAAACAATGGTTTGGAATTCTAGGTATTGACAAGCAAGTACAACAACATTCAACAAGTAGTGGCACGCTGTGGCTACCATGCACAAATATCAACCAAAGTAGGAATATGTCACTGACTATGACCAAAAAACTCCACCATGATGGGTCAGCGTTCACAACTCGTAATTCAAGGCAAATAAGGTCAGAGGGGGACACTATTGGTTGGGAATACTAGCTATTAACTAGCAAGTACACAGACCTTCAATAAGTAGTGGCACGGTGTGACTACCATGCACAAGGAAAAACCAAATTAGGCATATGTCACTGATCACAACCGAGGAATTTCACCATGGGCAGTCAATGTTGACAACTCTCAATACAATTCACAAATGGTGAGAGGGGGAAACTATGGTCTGGGAATACTAGTTATTGATTAGCAAGTACATTGACCTTCAAAACATAGTGGCACGGTGTGCTTACCATGCACAATGATTAACCAAAGTACCAACATGTCACTGACAATGACCAAACAATTTCACTGTGATGGGTCAACGTCGACAAATCATAATACAAGTCACGAATCGTCAGAGGGGGAAACACTGGTTTGGAAACAAATTTATCAACTATTAAATACAATGAACTTTAACAAGTAGTGGCACAGTGTGGCTACCATGCACATTGACCAACCAAAGTAGGCATATGTCACTGACCATGACTAAAGAATTGTGCTATGACGGGTCAATGTTGACAACCCATACCATCAGTCACCAATGGTCAAAGGGAGAAACAATGGTTTGGGAACACTAGGTATCATCTAGCAAGTTAAAAGACTTTTAGTACGTAGTGGCACGGTGTGGCTACAATGGACACTGAAAAACCAAAGTATGCATATGTCACTGACAAATGACCAAAGAATTTCACTGTGTGTGGTAACTGTTGGTAACTCCTAACATGCATAACGAATGGTCAGAAGTGGAAACAATGGTTTTGAATCACTAGATATAGTTTAGCAAGTACAATGACCTTCTATAAGTAGTGGCACGGTGTGGCTACAATGGAGAATGACCAACCAAAGGAGGCATATGTCACTGACCATGACCAACAAACTTCACTGTATGAGGTCAACATTAACAACTCATAAGACGAGTTACAAATGGTCAAAGGGGGAAACAATTTGTTGGAAACTACTATTTATCATCTATGAAGTACAAAGACCTTCAAGAAGTAGTGGCAAGCTGTGGCTACCATGCACAAAGACCAACCAAATTATGCATATCTCACTGACCATGAGAAACAAATTTCACTATGGGCAGTCAACGTTGGAAACTCATTAAACAAGTCAATAATGGTCAGAGGGGAAAGCAATGTTTTGTGAATACTAGATATGAACTAGCAAATACAAAGAACTTCAATAACTAGTGGCACGGTGTGGCTTCCATGCACAATGACCAACCAAAGAAGGCATCTGTCACAGACCATGACCAAATAATTTCACTATGTGTGGTCTATGTTGACAACTCATAACACAAGACACAAATTTTCAGATGAGGAAACAATAGTCTGAGAATACAAGTTGTGAACTAACAAGTACGAAGACCTTCAATAAGTAGTGGCACAATGTGGCTACAATACACAATGACCAACCAAAGGCAGCATATGTCACTGACCATGACCAAAGAATTTCACTTTAGGTGGTCAATGTTGAAAACTCATAATACAAGTCAAAAATGGTTAGAGGGCAAAACAATGGCTTGGTAATACTAGTTATCAAGTAGCAAGTACAAAGACCTTCAATAAGTAGTGGCAGGGTGTGGCTACCATGCACGATAACGAATGAAAGTAGGCATATATCACTCCCCACAACCAAAGAACTCCACTATGATTGGTCAACGTTGAGAACCCATGATACGAGTCACAAATGGTAAAGGGGGGGGGTGGTTTACAAATACTAGATTTCAACTAGGTAGTACAAAGACCTTCAATGAGTAGTGGCACGTTGTGGCTACCATGCACAATGACCAACCGATGAAGGAATGTGTCACTGACCTTAACCAAAGAACTTCACAATGGGTGGTTAACGTTGACAACTCATAACTTGCGTTGCAAATGGTAAGATGGAAGAACAAAGGTTTGGGAACACTAGTTATTGATTAGCACATACAAAGATTTTCAGTACATAGTGACACACTGCGGCTACCATGCACAATGACCACCCAAAGTACGAACATTTCACTGATCATGACCGAAGAATTTCACTATGTGTCGTCAATGTTGACATCTCATAAAATGAGTCAAAAATGGTCAGAGGGGGAAACAATGGTTTGGGAACACTAGTTATTGACTAGCATGTACAAAGATCTTCAATAAGGAGTGGCACGGTGTGGCTACCATGCACAATGACCAGCCAATGTATGCATATGTCACTGACCATGACCAATGAATTCCAGTGTGAGTTGTCAATGTTGACAACTCGTAACACGTGTCACAGAGGGGGAAACAATGGTTTGGGAAATACTAGCTACAGTCTGTTTAATATGTTTGCCCCTTGTTCAGTCTTGTACGTTGGATCAGGAACGCTCTGCCCCTTATGGAGGTGTGAACCCTGGATTTATTGTAGGGTGACTCAACCTATGCTCTGTGTCATGTGAGATATGACCTGTGAGTACACAATGTAGGTGAGTAGTTAACTTTGCCATTTTGTTGATTTGGCCAAGTGAGAGGTCATGAGTTCTATCCTAGCTCCATGCACATCTTTGTTGTTATGGAAGCTTCCAAGAAAGAACATTTGTAGCTTCTGGGAAGCAACACGGCTGATCAGTCACCTTGGCACAAGGATGCTTATGTGTCAGGCCCACAGCGCAAGCTTATTGGTGATGTGACAGGGTCAAGCAACTTCTTACGAATGTGCTTTTGAGTTCTAGGACTGGAAAGACAGCTATAGAAGGACTTGTCTTGCATGCTGATCAATCAACCCTTGCTTGATGCTCTCTTGCGTATTGACGACTTGAGCTCTTCTTGAGATGTAATGCCAAGGCGTAAGTTCTCTTGAAGGTGATGTGTATGCCCTAAAGTTTGGGGTGCACGACACATACCTGTAAAGGAAGAAGGTGTAAAAACATGTGTGAGCTTTTTTGGTTTTGCAGCCTCTCTGCTGGAGGTTGCTGGCTCAGTAGCTAATAAAGGGTTATGGGCCCACTCCTCTGGTTAGAGAAGTTTCACGCACTCAACCGCCAAAGTCACAAGCAGTGAGAGCGCCGTCGCTCTCACCCAACCTCTCTGTTGGCAGGTCAGTTATCAGCCGGAGGGGAATGCAACACATCTTCACCTTTCTGCCTTGGGAGCTGACATCAGCCTACATCAGCCTACATCAGCCTACACCTGCTTGTATTGGCCAACGTGAACAGGGCAAGCAGTTGCGTCTTCTCAACAACAGCCTACAACGGCCTCAAACAAAGGTGCATTGGCATCAACAACAAGTGCAGCAGCTGTAGAAGTTGTAGGTGTAGGGATGGCAGGGACAGGGGAACCAAAGAATCATTCTCCCATCCTAAAGTTTGATGGAGAGGGGTTTGCGCTCTGGAAGTGGCAGTTTGAGATCATCATGGATGATAGAGACTTGCTAGGATGTTTTGACGGAAGTATCCCGGCGCCAAAGGAGGAGGGTGCTGACCTTGTGGCATGGGTCAAGCTCAACAAGAAGGCTCTTGCCGTTCTCGTGTCCTCCATACAACCCTCAGTCCTGTCACACATCAGCGGTTGTACAGTGGCAGCCGCGGCATACGCCAAACTGGGCAAGGTGTTACAGTCCTCCTCACTTGCCAACCGTCTCTTCATTCTACAGAACCTCATCAGTATGAGGCTTGGTGCAGGGGAGGATGGCTCCGCCTTTATGCAGAAGTTTGAGACTCTCTTGCAACAAGCCAACGGCATGGGGTGGGACCCAAAATCCGATATGCAGGCCATGATTTTTCTGATGATGCTGCCAAAAAGCTGAGTCCCATGATCACAGTGATTGGAGGGTGGACCAAATAGCAAGTATCCTACACCACCGTCTCGGAGTATGTGCCGAATGAAGCCATGCGTCGCAGCACTAGTGAAGCAAACATGGCTTCCTTTGCCTCACAAAGCAGCGGTGCCTTTCGCACTACCTCCTCCTCTGGATACAAGGGAAACAACAATAGTGGCAATAGTCGAATGGATCCAAATTGTCAAGGAAACTGCCATAACTGTGGTAAGGCAGGACACTCACATCGGGAGTGCCAGATACCCAAGAAGGAGGGAAGAGAAGAGGATGAAAGGCGACGGGAAAATGGTGGGAAGGATCCCACAAGCTTGATGGCCGAGTGTGCCTCCAACAAAGGGAGGGCAATACTCAGGCCAGGAGCTTACGGCCTTGACTCGGGCACAAACGAGCACACCACTTGTGAGGAGAGAGACTTCATCTCTCTTGCTCCATGCAACAATAACTTCAGAGTCGCCAATGGCAAGGTTGAGGCAGCTGAGGGGATTGGTGACAAGCTGGTCACAGTGGGTGTCAACTGTGCGGACTCCGACCTCAAGCTAGAGGAAGTAGTCTGCTTGCCCTTCTTCACAGCCAACCTGCTCTCCGTGTCTAAGATAACTGACCATGGCATGACAGTTGTTGTTACAGAGAAGGAAGCAGTGATGGTCCCTACCAAGGACATCAACATCTCCTACCCTGTCAAGAAGGTTGTTGCACAGGTCCCTCGCGTCGATGGACTCTACGTCTTGCAGACCAAAATGACAACATCAACGGGTGAATCTTTGGCTGGAAGTGATGATGAGGAGAGCAACAATGCAGATTCTGATGACGAAGGACATGTTGGAACAGCGGAAGCAGTGGCAGCGGAAGATTTGGTAACAAAACTGGAAGCAAATGCAGCCATTGGGGCTGTTCATTCTAGCCAGTGTTCATCGTCCAAGAACCTGTGGCACAGGCGCTTTGGGCACGTGGCTCATCGCACTTTTGTACTCATGGATAAGAAGGAGCTAGTGCGTGGGATGGAGCTAGGTGATCAGGCAGAGGGAGCTGGGATCTTGTGCGTGCCATGCCTTCAAGGCAAGGCTAAGAAGAAACCTTTCAAGCGTAATGGTACTCGTGTTCTTGCACCCCTTGACCTCATCCACTCTGACGTGTGTGGTCCCTTTTGCATGCCATCCAATGGAGGCAGCAGATGTTTCCTCACCTTCATCGACGACAATAGCTGCAAGGTTTGGATATACTTTCTCAAAAAGAAAAGTGAGGTGAAGGAGAATTTGCAAGCCTTTGTTGCTATGGTTGCGCGACAGAGTGGAAGGAAGGTGAAGGCATTCAGGACGGACAATGAGGGGGAGTACAAAGCCTGCAGGGAGTGGCTCAAGACACAGAGTATTGAACACCAGAAAACTAATCTATACTCACCTCAAAGCAACGGCATAGCAGAGAGTATAAATCAGACCCTCCTTGGCATGAGATGGTGCATGCTCTTTGACGCCAAGCTGCCTCCTAGGTTCTGGGCTGAAGCAGCACGCACGGCTACGTATCTTGTGAACCTCACACCTGTAGCAGTTCTGCGAAGGAGAGGCAAGAAGAAGCAGACACAACAGTTGAAGACACCTCAAGAAGCATGGTTGAACAGAAAGCCGGACGCCTCCCATCTCAAGGTGTTTTGTTACACTGGCTTTGCCAATGTCCAGGCGGGTGAGGGTCCTGGAAAGCTCGATGCAAGGGCACAAAAGTATAATTTCATTGGCTATGACACCGCCCACAGAGCTTATACACTGTGGGACCTAGGAGCTAAGAAGGTCATCCCTAGCAAATACATGGATTTCCACAAATGTTCAATGAGCAAGGGAGAGCTTCTTGAACTTGAGAACAGTCCAAAACAGGAAGAGTGGCTCACTCTTCTTGAGGAGGGACACGAAGCACTAGCACAATGGCATGGGCTGGATAATACAAGAGGGAGAGATGCTGATGAAGATGAATCAGAGGAATCAGCCTCCGAGTCCGACGTATCTGATCCTCCAGACCATGAGGAGGATACCTCTCCCCCCATTGACAACAAAACCGACCTCTAGCCTCTACATCAACAGCAACAACCAGCAGGTCCAAAGCGCAGTTCACGATTGAAAGTTCCTCGGCAGCATTACGACAAAAATAGGGGTGAGTGGACAGGCTTCAACTATTCGTTCCTGGTTCAAGAGGAGCCAACGTCTGTCGCAAAGGCACTTGCTTGGCCTGACAAAGCTGAGTGGAATGAAGCAATTCGCAGTGAACTCAGCTCCATCGAAGAGAGTGAAACATGGGTGCTGGTGGATAGACCTGCCGGCGCTCATGTAATGGGGTCAAAGTGGGTGCTAAATATAAAAAGGAAGCAGGATGGTAAGATAGACAAGTACAAAGCACGGGTGGTAGCAAAGGGGTTCTCTCAATGGCCTGGCACAGATTACAATGAGACCTTTGCTCACGTTGTGACGTTCGCCTCCATCTGGTCAATGCTCGCCATTGCTGCTGGTAAGAATATGGAGGTCCACCAGATGGATGTCAAGACAGCCTTCCTTCACGGCAAACTTGAGAGGGGGATGCTGATGGAGGTTCTAGAGGGGGTTGATGCTTCCGAGGGCAAGGTGTGCAGGTTGGTGAAGGCGCTCTATGGGCTAAAACAAGCGCCAAGACTTTGGTACCAGGAGATGTATACATTCATGGCCAAGGAGTCCTTCATGCACTGCGACAATGACCCTAGCATGTACGTGCATGAGAGCAACAAAGGGACTATGTTGGTCGCCTTGTACATCGATGACCTGATTCTGTGCTCTTCTTCAATGCAGCTACTAGACAATGTCAAGGGGCAGCTGAGTAGCAGGTTCAAGATGAAGGACATGGGTCCTCTTAACTTCTACCTTGGCATTGTCATCAAGCGTGACAAAGCCGCAGGTACCATCAGCCTGAACCAGACAAAGTACATCGACTCCATCCTCAAACGATACGACATGGGAGATTGCAAGCCTGCCAGCACACCCATGAGCTCAGAGTGCAAGCTCTCCACCTCCATGTCTCCATCCAACAAAGCGGGGAAAACTGACATGCTGGGCATCCCACATCAGTCTACTGTGGGCAGTCTGATGAGTTATGNTATGTTGGTCGCCTTGTACATCGATGACCTGATTCTGTGCTCTTCTTCAACGCAACTACTAGACGATGTCAAGGGGCAGCTGAGTAGCAGATTCAAGATGAAGGACATGGGTCCTCTTAACTTCTACCTTAGCATTGCCATCAAGCGTGACAAAGCCGCAGGTACCATCAGCCTGAACCAGACAAAGTACATCGACTCCATCCTCAAACGATACGACATGGGAGATTGCAAGCCTGCCAGCACACCCATGAGCTCAGAGTGCAAGCTCTCCACCTCCATGTCTCCATCCAACAAAGCGGGGAAAACTGACATGCTGGGCATCCCACATCAGTCTACTGTGGGCAGTCTGATGAGTTATGGTTAATCACCCCAAATTCACGCACTTGATGATCAGTTTATCAAAACATGTTTTTTTGTATGAAAACATTTTCCACAAAACATCCACATACATGCATTCCAGAAAAGCCGATATGTACATTCCTTGTGTATAATGATGAATATGATTGGCTCTATGTGTCACTTAGTAGTTTCTGCAATAGTCCATGTTCACTAGTTTGTTTACTTCCCAATATACTTGTTGATATACAGTCTTGCGGGTGAAGTAATTGGTCATACATGAGTCTGATGTATGCCATGGTTGCCACCTGGCCAGATATAGCCCATGCTGTTGGGCAGGTGAGCCGGTTTGTGGCCAATCCTGGTCCACTGCACTGGCAGGCTGTGAAGCGCATCATGCGCTACCTTAAGGGGAAGCGGCATGTGGGACTCTAGTTTAGAGGCATCGCTGGATCCGCGTCACTCCGTCTCATGTGCTACACCGACGCTGACTGGGGAGGCAATATCGACGACAGAAAATGCACCTCCGGCTTTGTGTGTATGCTAAGTGGAGGTGCTGTCAGTTGGGCGAGTCGCAAACAGGAGTGTGTCTCTCTGTCAAGAGCTGAAGCTGAGTACATTGCATTGGCTGAGATTTGTAAAGAGGTGTAGTGGCTTTGTAGCTTGCTCTCTGAGATAAAGGCACCACAGGCAACGGCGACAATCGTCAAGATTGACAACATGATCGCGATTGACATGTCCAAGAACCCAGTTCTGTCCAGGCGCACAAAGCACAACGAGATCCTCTACCACTATGCTCAGACTTGTTCTACAAGCAGACAGTGGAGCTGGATTATGTCGGTACCAAGCTGAACCAAGCTGACATGCTTACAAAGCCACTGGACAAGGATCTCCACCAGGCGGGCAGGCAAGGTATCGGCATGGTCAATGCAAGCAATGAAGAATGATGATGGAAACTGACGCAAGGTGCAAGGGAGGGATTTGTTGAATATGTTTGCTCCTTGTTCAGTCTTGTATGACGGATCAGGAACGATCTGCCCCTTGTGGATGTATGACCCCTGGATTTGTTGTAGGGTGACTCAGTTTTTCTCTGTCTCATGTGAGATATGACCTGTGAGTACACCATGTAGGTGAGTGGTTAAACTGGCCATTTTGTTGATTTGGCCAAGTGAGAGGTCATGAGTTTGATCCTATCTCCATGCACATCTTGGTTGTTATGGAAGCTTCCAAGAAAGAAAGTCCGTAGCTTCTAGGAAGCAACACGGCTTATCTGTCACCTTGGCACAAGGATGCTTATGTGTCAAGCCCACAGCGCAAGTATCTTGGTAATGTGGCAGGGTCAAGCGACTTCTCAGGAATGTGCTTTTGAGTTCTAGGACTTGACAGACAGCTATAAAAGGATTTTTCTTGCATGCTNTCTCTGTCTCATGTGAGATATGACCTGTGAGTACACCATGTAGGTGAGTGGTTAAACTGGCCATTTTGTTGATTTGGCCAAGTGAGAGGTCATGAGTTTGATCCTATCTCCATGCACATCTTGGTTGTTATGGAAGCTTCCAAGAAAGAAAGTCCGTAGCTTCTAGGAAGCAACACGGCTTATCTGTCACCTTGGCACAAGGATGCTTATGTGTCAAGCCCACAGCGCAAGTATCTTGGTAATGTGGCAGGGTCAAGCGACTTCTCAGGAATGTGCTTTTGAGTTCTAGGACTTGACAGACAGCTATAAAAGGATTTTTCTTGCATGCTAATCAATCAAGCCTTCCTTGATGCTCTCTTGCGTATTGACGACTTGAGCTCTTCTTGAGATTTAATGCTAAGGCGTTAGTACTCTTGAAGGTAAAGTGTATGCCTGATTAAGTTTGGGGTGCACGAAACATACCTGCAAAGGAAGAAGGTGTAAAAATCTTTGTGAGCTTTTTTGGTTTTGTGCCTTCTCTGCTGGAGGTGGTTAGCTCATTAGCAAACACAGTCTAGAAAGTTCAAAGACCCTGAAACAGTCGTGTGACAGTTTAGATATCATTCACAATGACCAACCAAAGTAGACATATGTCAATGTCCACGACCAAAGAATTCCACTGTGTGTGGTCAATGTTGACAACCAATATCACAAGTCAAATCTGGTTAGAGGGGGAAACTATGGTTTGCACACACTAGGTATTGTCTAGGAGGTACAGAGACATTCAGTAAGCAATGGCACGGTGTGGCTATCATGCACAATGACCAATCAAACTATACATATGTCATTGAATGTGACCAAATTGATTTCACAGAATGTAGTCAATGTTGACAACTCATTTTACGAGTTGCAAATGGTAAGAGGGGTGAACAATGATTCAGGAACACTAGATATTGAATAGCCAGTACATAGACTTTCAATAAGTATTGGCACTGTCATAATTTTGGTCAATACTCATGCAAATGCCCTAGGAAATGACCACACCAGCCATCTCACTTTCCCTGGCATCTTCTACGCATCCCTTGACATCCATTCAACAGGAAAAGGCAAAGCCAGTCTGGTCCCGGTTCACCTCGCACAGCCTGCCTTCAGAATGACGCAGATAGCAAGACCAATCAGACATCTCCGGTCTCACCAGATGACCGTCCAAGCCAAGTACCAACGGACCTCCTACGCAAGGTAAGGACCAGCAAGTTTTGCAGACAGCAAAGATGGCTCTTGGTCCATTTGTTGTGGCTACAACAGAGGCTTGGCAAGAGGAGCACGTCCTCTTCTCAACACGGAAGGACTACCAAGAGCCGAAGATCGTGGAGAGGAGTGCTTCCTCTTCGCACTGCTTAGAAACAGTACCAGTCAGTGCGGTACAAATGCGGATGTGGCTACACATCTTGCACCGCCCGCCCTAATGGATGTAGGCATCTATACTCTCACTCTAGGACTAGCTATGGTCATCTAGTACTAATAGCAGAAGTATCCTTGTACTCTATTGCACTCGTTCCCTTAATTAATTCTTTAGTTCAATCATCGCTTCCTCGGTTCACTACTTTGACAACGTTTATCGGACCCTTGGCCCCTCGCTTGCAATCAAGGCCTCTGGCCATCATTCAGCTTTGCTCCATTACCTACAACAACTATTTGTGTGCTTCCATCGACACTGTGCCCCGCGCGCTAGTTTTGTCGACGCTAGACATTCCTTCAACTACACCCGAACTGGTGTGCTTCATCACTCATCCTCAATGCTTTGTACATCTCCGCTCCTCGCGCTTCCTATACTTGCCCACATAAAGTACTCATCCTGTGACATCATCCTTACGTCAGCCTCCTGTGCCTTTGGGACAGCTTCTGCACCAATTGCTTACCCACTTCTCAGCATGCTCCGCTGCTTCCATTTTCTTGACATGGTATACAAGCACAGCAAAACATCCTACTCACTTCACCATTTTTGCTCTCGTTACTGATTCTACGAATGCCAAGCCAAGCCGCGCCTTCTTTGCCCCACCAAAATCATCTGTATTGTCAGACGTAGCGCACGAGGTTCACCCCTGCGCCCACCTTTGCTGCTGTCCCGTCAACCAGAGACGTGTACGGGCGTGCCCCTGTGACAAGGACAACTGCCTCATTCATCACCTATCTTCCTTAGCACTCAAGTCTTTGATCTCTGCCACCTTCATCTCCTCATACCTTTCTCATCATGCTGACCTTCAAATTCACCTCTCTCCTTCCAGAAACTCGGCCTCCTTACCAGGATGACTACCTGGACTACTGCTATGATGACTCCATTCATCCTGCTACTTCTCTCGTCACGCATCAAGCCACCTCTACAGCTGAAACTACGCTGGATCCTGCAGCCACCATGGGACTTCTCCTCTACTCTGAAGCTCCAGCCTTCTCCCACGAGGAACTTATTAAGTTCATGCTCCTCAACTACAGCACAACCATCGATGGCTCCACTTTGCAGCAGATCAGCGCTTCCCCTGCACCCAAGTCTCCTTTGCTACATAACACTTCTCTCTAAACCAACAAAACAGCATCACTCCCGCTCTCATCGCCCCCTGCAGCCAACATCATAGCTCGCAACATTCTGCCTCCAAAACGCATGCAGCAGTCTGACAACGCAACAACCTCAGCTTCAACTGCTTCCTTCACCACCTACCCTGCCCTGGGGGTTCCCTACGACAAACCAACGGTCTCGGACACTCTTGCTACTACTGCAATTGAATCATTGCATGCTGACAATGTCATTCCTGTAGCACCCTGTTCTGACAAGTCCCCCTTTTACCATTGTCACATCTACAGCAACAACATCAAGTCATACTCCTACTCCAGCAATTCCGCCTGGCTTCTTACTGTACGCATCTGCCCTCAGTGCATCATTATCTTACACAACTCTCCAAACTCCTTTGTTCCTTCAGCCTGACCCATCAAGCGCTCCCTCTTGCAATTTTCCAACAACTCATCAGCCTACACTGCACTCACCAGTTGGCCCTGCAGACTCAAAGCCACTAGCAAATGGAACAATGGCAACACCGCTGCTGCAAGCTCAGCCTCTGCCTGCACCGCTCACAAGCCTTACCTCTCGACTATGTGTGCCTCATCTTACATCATCACTTGGACCTTCCCGATTCTCTCCTGACAACCAGGATGCCGTTCTTCCAAACACTCACATCCCTGCAGCACCATGGCAGCCTCCTAAGGAAAAGTATGTATCTCTCCACCTGATTGCATGTCTATTGCGAGTATCATCTCCTCTACCGACTTCACTTGAGTTATTCCTCTTTCTTCCATCTCTTCAAACCAGCTCTCTCTTACCACAGCCCTCACCCCTCCTCACAAAAATCCAGCAGCTGTTACTCTCTTTTTGCTCCTCGTCTGAGCTCAAAGTTGGCACATCTCTCTCCTCGCACATACTTTCTCAGTACCTGGCACCATGGATGCATGGGTCCACTCCTCCAGCTGCTTCTCCCTCTATCCTGTAGTGTCCATGGACCATGCAGGGTGACTACAGCCTCCCTTTTCCAAGTGTTCCTCCCAAAACCAGGTCGTCTCAACACCACTCTGGTGAATAGCAGTCTGATATAACCCGATTGTCCTTTCATGTCATTTGGACGGCAGGAGAACACCTGACCTCCCTCTCTAGCTTGTTCCTCACATAACCATGTGATCTTGAGGACGGCAGTCAGAATATTGGTCAACGCTCACAGGGCTCAACCGGGCTCACTCCTGTCTCAGTGGCAACTTCCATGCATCCCCTGACATCCAATCAATAGGAAAAGGAAAAGCCAGTCCATTCCTGGTTCACCTCTTGCATCCTGCCTTCAGAACGACACAGATAGCAAACCCAATCAGACTTCTCCGGTCTGACCATCTGACCGTCCAGCACCAACAGACCTCCTTAGCAACGTAACAACCGGCAGTTTATGCCAACAGCAAAGATGCATCATGGTCTGTTTGCCGTGCAAAGGCTTAGCAAGTGGAGCACGTCCTCCTCTCAACACAGATGGACTACCAAGAGCCCAAGATTGTGTAGAGGCGTAAATCGTCTTCACACCGCTTAGCCACACCAGCAACAGCTGTGGCACAGTGGCGGGTTCATCTACGCATCTTCCACCGCCAACCACAATGACCAACCAAATTAGGTGTATGTCAGTAACCATGACGGAAAGAATTCCACTATGGTGGGTCAATGTTGACGACTCATAATACAAGCCACAAACGGTCAGAGGAAGAAACCATGGTTTGGAAACACTAGGTATTGTCTAGCAAGTACAATACCTTCAATAAGCAGAGGCAGGGTATGGATACCATGCACAGTGACCATCCAAATTAGGCATATGTCACTGACAATGACCAAACAATTTCACTATGGGTGGTCAACGTTGACAACTTATAACACGAGTCACAAATGATCAAAGGGGGAAAAGGGTTTGGAAAAAATTGCTATGAACTAGTACGTACAAAGACCTTCAGTAAGTAGTGGCACCGTGTGGCTGCCATGCATAATGATCAACCAAAGAAGGCATATGTCACTGACCATGACCAGACAATTCCAGTATGAGTGGTCAACGTTGACAACCAATAACATGAGTCACAAATAGTGAGAGGGGGAAAAATGGTTTAGGAGTACTAGGTATCGGCTAGCAAGTACAATAATCTCAGTATGTACTTGCACAGTGTGGCTGACATGCACAATGACCAACCAAAGTAGGCATGTGTCACTGACCATGACCAACAAATTTCACTGTGTATTGTGAACGCTGACAACTCAGAATAGAAGTCACAATTGGTCATAGGGGAAAACAATGGGTTCAAGATACTAGTTATCAACTAGGGAGTACAAAGACCTTCAATAAGTAGTGGCACAGTATGGCTACTATGCACAGTGACCAACCAAAGCATGCATATGTCACTGAACATGACCACAAGAATTCCACTGTGTGTGGTCAATGTTTACAACTCAAAACACAGTCACAAACGATAAGAGGGGGAAACAATGGTTTGGGAACATTAGGTATCAACCGTGCAAGTACAAAGAAGTTCAACCAATAGTGGCACGGTGTGGCTACTCTGCACAATGACCAACCACAAAAGGCATACCTCACTGACCATGACCAAAGAATTAAATCGTGTGTGGTCAATGTTGAGAACTTATAACATGAGTCACAAATGGTCAGAGGGGGTAAAAATGGTTTGGGAAACACTAGTTTTTATCTAGCAAGTACAAAGATCTTCAGTAAGTAGTGGCAGGGTGTGGCTATCATGCACAATGACCAACCGACGTAGGCATATGTCACTGACCATGATTAAAGCATTCCACTGTGTGGGGTCAACATTGACAAATCACAACACCAGTCACAAATGGTCAGAGGGGGCAAAAATGGTTTGGAAATGCCTGGTATTGTCTAGCAAGTACAAAGACATTCAATAAGTAGTGGCACGGTGTGGCTACCATGCCCAATGACCAACCAAAGAAAGCATGGCACTGAACATGAAAAAACGAATTCCACTATCTGTGGTCAATGTTTACAACTCATAATAAGAGTCACAGATGGTGTGAGGGGAAAAAATGGATTGGGAACACTATGTATCAACTAGGAAGTACAAAGACCTAATACGTAGTGGCACGGTGT
>SZWC01007186.1:52925-68308 GCA_023375785.1 Penium margaritaceum | reverse complement strand
AAGCCAAAGAAATGTCGGGCAAGCCAGAGAACAGTAGAGCAAGCCAAAGAAAGGTGAAGCAAGCCGGGGAGGGGGGTGGAGCAAGCCAGAGAAAGGTGGAGATAGCCAGGGAAAGTTGGAGTAAGCCAGAGAAAGGTGGAGCAAGCAATAAAATGTTGGAGCAAGCCAGGGAAAGGTGGAGCAAGCCAGATAAAGGTGGAGAAATCGAGGGAAGTGTGGAGCAGGCCAGAGAAATTTGGAGCAATCCAGAGAAAGGTAGAGCAAGCCAGCAAACGGTTGCGCAAGGTATAGAGATGTAGAGCAGGCCTAGGAATGATGGAGAACGGCAGAGAAAATTAAAGCAAGTCAGAGAACAGTAAATTAAGGCAGAGAAATGTTTGGCAAGCCAGATAACGGTGCAGCAAGCAAGAGAAAGGTGCAGCAAGCCAGAGAAATGTGGAGATAGCCAGAGAAAGGTGGAGCAAGCCAGAGAACGGTAGAGCAAGGTAGAGAATGGTATAGCAAGCCAAATAAAGGTCAAGCAAGATAGAGAAAGGTAGAGAAAGCCAGAAAAAGGTCGAGCAAGCCAGAGAATGCTGAAGCAAGACAGAGGAAAGTGCGGCAAGCCAGAGAAAGGTGGAGTAGGCCTGGGAAAGGTGAAGCAAGCCAGAGAAGGGTAGAGCCAGCCGGAGGAAGGTGGACCAAGACAGAGAAAGGTGGAGAAAACCAGGAAAAGGTGGAGCAAGCAAAGGAAATACAGAGAAATTCAGAGAATGGTGGAGCACGCCAGGGAAAGGTATAGCAAGACTGAGGAAGCCGGAGTAAGCCAGAGAAAGATGGAGCAAGCCAGAGAAAGTTGGAGCAAACTAGGGAAAGATGGAGCGAGCCAAAGAAAGGTGGAGCAAGCCAGGGAAAGGTGGAGCAAGCCATAGAAAGGTGGAGCAATCCAGAGAACGCCGGAGCAGGCCAGAGAAGGGTGGAGCAAGCCTGAGATCGGTCGCGCAAACCAGAGAAAGGTGGAGCAAGGAAGAAAAAGGTGGAGCAAGCCAAAGAAAGGTGGAGCAAGCCAGAGAATGGTGGAGCAAGCCAGAGACAGGTGGACCAAGCCAGAAAAAGGTGGAGCAAGCCATAGAAAGGTGGAGTAAGCCAGAGAAAGGTGGAGCAATCCAGAGAAAGGTGGAGCAAGCAAGAGAAAGGTGGATCAGGCAAGGAAAATGTAGAGCAAGCTAGGGAAAGGTGGAGAATGAAAGAGAAGTTTGGAGCAAGCCAGGAATGGTGGAGCATGCCAGTGAAAGGTGGAAAAATCCAGACAAAAGTGGAGCAGGCCACAGAACGGTGGAGCAAGTTAGAGAAAAATGGAGCAAGCTAGAGAACAGTGGGGGAAGCCAGAGAAAGGTGGATCAAGCAAGAGAGAGGTGGAACCATCAAGAGAAAGGAAGAGACAGCAAAAGAAAGGTAGAGCAAACCAGAGAACGGTGGAGCAAGCCAGAGAATTTTGGAGCAAGCCAGAGAAAAGTCGAGCAAGCTGGAGAAACATGGAGAAAGCCAGAGAAGGGTCGAGCAAGCCACAGAACAATGGAGCAAGCCAGAAAAAGGTGGAGCAAGCCAGAGAAAGTTGGAGCAAGCCAAGGAAAGGTTGAGAAATCCAGAGAAGGGTGGAGCAAGACAGAGAAAGGAGGAGCAAGCCACAAAAAGAAGGAACAAGACAGGGTAAGGTGGAGCAAGCCAGAGAAAGGTGGAGCAAGCCAGGGAACGGTGGAGCAAGCCAGAGAAAGGTGGAGCAAGCCAGAGAACAGTGGAGCAAGCCAAAGAAAGGTTGACCAAGCAAGAAAACAGTGGACCAGGCCAAAGAAAGGTGGAGCAAGCCAATGAAAGTTGGAGCAAGCAAGAGAACGGTGGAGCAAGATGGAGATAGATGGAGCAAGCCTGAGAAAGGTGGAGCAAGCAAGAGAAAGGTGGAACAAGAATTGTAAAAGAGGAGCAAACCAGGGAAAGGTGGAGCAAGGCAGAGAATGGTTGAGCAAGGTAGAGAACGGTAGAGCAAGACAGATCAAAGTAGAGCGAGACAGAGAACGATGGAGCAAGCCAGAGAAAGGTGGAGGAAGCCAGAGAAAGGTGCAGCATGCCAGAGAAAGGTGGAGCAAGCCAGAGAGTGGTTGAGCAAGCTACGAAAAGGTGGAGAAAGCCAGAGAAAGGTGAAGCAAGCAAGAGAAAGGTGGAAAAGGCTAGAGAACAGTGGAGCAAGCCAGAGAAACCTGCACCCATCTCACACTCGTGGTGAAAAATTGGGATTTTTCAAGAAGAGCCGCAAGCAGCTCTCGAGCCGCGGTCTTTCATCATCTTCTTAGAAGCTTCCCGCAACTCGCCACTTGCTGCTTCTGATCATCACAGCCTCTTCCAGTGCTTATGCCATCCTCACGCTCTTCACCTGCCTTGGGTGCTGCATCTGCCCCATCCACATCAACTCTCTGACTTTCATCATATCAAGCCGCCCTCTCACGCCGCCTGTGCTTGTCGCCTGCACAAGCAGGCTGCCTACTGCCATCAGGATATCAGACACCACCAGTCTTCCTGCCCGTCGATCTCGGGCCAGCTGGGAAACAAGCGATCACTCTCCTACATCCACGGACCGGCATGACTGCCTACCGCATGACTTGCCCTACTACAGCTCACATCCTCTACGTGTCAGGATATCATACACCACCAATCTTCCTGCCTGTTGGTCTCGGGCTAACTGGGGAACAAGCTGTCACTCTTCGGACACCAAAAGAGTTGGTTACCTTGCCCTACGTCCACTACTGCTTCCTCCATCCGCCTGCTCCGTCCTCTGCCTGCCGTTGCCCCTCCTCCATCACCCTCCTCACAACATCATAATTGGCCTCATGCTGTCACTGCTTGATCAGCTCCATCTCACGTCGCCCGTCAGCTTCCACTCCCCATCGGCCGCCAACATCCATCCTGTCCTCCATTCCATCCTTGCATCAGCCTCACCTCAACTTCCTCTGCCACTTGCAAACTGCCATTGCATGAGCTTCATCATTTTCATCATGAGCATTGCTCTACAGCGCACGTGGTTCCGCCCCTGTGCCCACTCAATCATCAATCGTTCCTCCGCTTTCCGCATCATTCTTTGCCTGGCACAAGGATCCGCACAGTCGCATGGCCTATTTTGCGACGACATGCGTCCACGCCAAAACGTTTGCAGCGCATGCAGTTTTGCCCCTATGGCCACCTCCTCGTCATCATCTTTTGCCTCCATCATCTGTAATCATCAGCATCTACTGCCAGGACAAGGATCTGCAAGGGGTGGCTGCCTTCTTTGCAGCAGCCTGCACCCACGCCAACAGCTGGTTTCTCGCGGCACATTGGCAATTGTATCCCACTTGCCACATTCTATCCCACTATTGTAGCAGCGCACGTGGTTCTGCCCCTGCGTCCACTCTGTCAGCAATCTCTCCTCCGCCTCCAAAATCATCTTCCACTTGGCACAAGGATCCGCCCGGTTGAACTTCCCGTTGCGCATCAACCTGCGCCCACACCGAAATCTTCTACAGTGCACGTGGTTTTGCCTCTGCGCCCAATTCATTGTCAAGCAGCTTTGTGCCTCCATCATCAGCCATCATTGTCATCCTCTGCCAAGCACAAGGTCTTCATCCTCACACCCGTCTCTACCCTCAGCTCCCTCCCCACAATGTATCTGTAACCATCATTTAATTGCAAAGCTTTCCTGCATATAGAAATTTTGACCCATCAGCACCTACACTTGTAACCATGGCCAGTTCACAAGAGGCAGCATCAAGACACAATTGAAACCAAAAACCACCCGTCTCCGTGCTCACCCAAGCCAACAGGTGGAAGAAGCCAATGTATCCGTGGAGCAGACTGTCTAAAGTCCCTACACTTCCTACATCTCCCTTGGACTCATAGAGTTTGTTGTGGCAGAGCACTCTTTGAGCGTGGCGTTGTGGCAACGCCCTCCACTCCTTCATTCCCAGCATCCCCATTGTCACCCTTCTAAGGGATCACACCAGAGAATGAGCTCTCAGCGGTATCCCTTTGGAACAAAACCCACATCAAGGTTACCTGGTCAGACGGCCTTGATGAATCAATGGTTCCTATTGGCAATTCCTACACTGGAGCAGACTATGAGCAACAATGCAGTCAGTGCCCTTCTCTGTGTTCAATCGTCAATGAAGCCAATTCACTATCATCCATGATGATCTCAAACTGCCACTTCCAGAGCGCAAACCCCTCTCCATCAAACATGAGGATGGGAGAATGATTCCCTTGGTTCCCCTGTCCCTGCCATCCCTACACCTTCAACTGCTACAGCTGCTGCACCTGTTGTTGATGCCGATGCACCTGTGTTTGAGGCCGTTGTAGGCTGTTGGTGACAAGAAGCAACTTCTGGCCCTGTTCACGTTGGCCGATGAAGGCAGATGTAGGCTGATGTAGGCTGATGTCAGCTCCCAAGGCAGAAAGGTGCAAATGTGTTGCATTCCCCTCTGGCTGATGATTGACCTACAAACAGAGAGGATGGGTGAGAGCGAAGGCGCTCTCACTGCTTGTGACTTTGGCGGTTGCGTGCGTGAAACCTCTCTAACCAGAGGAGTGGGCCCATAACCCTTTATTAGCTACTGAGCTAACCACCTCCGGCAGAGAAGCCGCAAAACCAAAAATCTCACAAAGGTTTTTACACCTTCTTCCTTTGCAGGTATGTGTCGTGCACCCCAAACTTAATCAGGCATACACTTCACCTTCAAGAGTACTAACACCTTAACATTACATCTCAAGAAGAGCTCAAGTCGTCAATACGCAAGAGAGCATCAAGCAAGGGTTAATTAATCAGCATGCAAGACAAGTCCTTTTATAGCTGTCTTTCCAATCCTAGAACTCAAAAGCACATTCCTGAGAAGTGGCTTGACCCTGCCACATCACCAAGAGACTTGCGCTGTGGGCTTGACACATAAGAATCCTTGTGCCAAGGTGACTGATCAGCCGTGTTGCTTCCTAGAAGCAACGGAGTGAGGGCTATGGTAAGAGAGAGCTGGTTTGAAGAGATGGAGGAAGGAGGAATAATTCAAGTGAAGTCGGTAGAGGAGATGATACTCGCAATAGACATGCAATCAGGTGGATAGATACAGACTTTTCCTTAGGAAGCTGCCATGGTGCTGCAGGGATGTGGGTGTTTGGAAGAACGGCATCCTGGTTGTAAGGAGAGATTCAGGAAGGTGCAAGCGATGATGTAAGATGAGTCACACATAGTCAAGAGGTAAGGCTTGTGAGCGGTGCAGGCAGAGGCTGAGCTTGCAACAGCGGTGTTGCCATCGTTCCATTTGCTAGTGGCTTTGAGGCTGCAGGGCCAACTGGTGAGTGCAGTGTAGGCTGATGCGTTGTTGGAAAATTGCAAAAGGGAGCGCTTGATGGGTCAGGCTGAAGGAACAAAGGAGTTTGGAGAGTTGTGCAAGATTATGATGCAATGAGGGCAGATGCGTACAGTAAGAAGCCAGGTGGAATTGCTGGAGTAGGAGTATGACTTCATATTGTTGCTGTAGATGTGACAATGGTAAAAGAGGGACTTGTCAGAACAGGGTGTCACATGAATTACATTGTCAGCATGCAATGATTCAATTGCAGTAGTAGCAAGAGTGTCCAAGACCGTTGGTTTGTTGTAGGGAACCCTCAGGGCAGGGCAGATGGCAAAGGAAGCAGTTGAATCTGAGGTTGTTGCGTTGTCAGACTGCTGCATGCATTTTGGAGGCAGAATGTTGCGAGCTATGATGTTGGCTGCAGGAGGCAATGAGAGCGGGAGTGATGCTGTTTTGTTGGTTTAGAGAGAAGTGTTATGCAGCAAAGGAGACTTGGGTCCAGGGGAAGCGCTGATCTGATGCAAAGTGGAGCCATCGATGGTTGTGCTGTAGTTGAGGAGCATAAACTTAATAAGTTCCTCGCGGGAGAAGGCTGGAGCTTCAGAGTAGAGGAGAAGTCCCATGGTGGCTGCAGGATCCAGCATAGCTTCAGCTGTAGAGGTGGCTTGATGCGTGACGAGAGAATTGGCAGGATAAATGGAGTCATCATAGCAGTAGTCCAGGTAGTCATCCTGGTAAGGAGGCCGAGTTTCTGGAAGGAGAGAGGTAAATTTGAAGGTCAGCATGATGAGAAATGCATGAGGAGATGAAGGTGGCAGAGATCAAAGACTTGAGTGCTAAGGAAGATAGGTGATGAATGAGGCAGTTGTCCTTGTCACAGGGGCACGCCCGTACACGTCTCTGGTTGACGGGACAGCAGCAAAGGTGGGCACAGGGGTGAACCTCGTGCGCTACGTCTGACAATACAGATGATTTTGGTGGGGCAAAGAAGGCGCGGCTCGGCTTGGCATTCGTAGAATCAGTAACGAGAGCAAAAATGGTGAAGTGAGTAGGATATTTTTCTGTGCTTGTATACCATGTCAAGAAAATGGAAGCAGCGGAGCATGCGGAGAAGTGGGTAAGCAACTGGTGCAGACGCTGTCCCAAAGGCACAGGAGGCTGACGTAAGGATGATGTCACAGGATGAGTACTTTATGTGGGCAAGTATAGGAAGCGCGAGGAGCGGAGGTGTACGAAGCGTTGAGGATGAGTGATGAAGCACACCACTTTGGGTGTAGTTGAAGGAATGTCTTGCGTCGACAAAACCGGCGCGCGGGGCACAGTGTCGATGGAAGCACACAAATAGTTGTTGTAGGTAATGGAGCAAAGCTGAATGATGGCCAGAGGCGTTGATCGCAAGCGAGGGGCCAAGGGTCCGATAAACGTTGTCAAAGCAATGAACCGAGGAAGCGATGATTGAACTAAATAGTGAATCAAGGGAACGAGTGCAATAGAGTACAGGGATACTTCTGCTATTAGTACTAGATGACCATAGCTAGTCCTAGAGTGAGAGTATAGATGCCTACATCCATTAGGGCGGGCGGTGCAAGATGTGTAGCCGCACCCGCATTTGTACCGCACTTACTGCTACTGTTTCTAAGCAGTGCAAAGAGGAAGCACTCCTCTGCATGATCTTCGGCTCTTGGTAGTCCGTCCCTGTTGAGCAGAGGATGTGCTCCTCTTGCCAAGCCTCTGTTGTAGCCACAAAAAATGGACCAAGAGGCATCTGCGCTGTCTGAAAAACTTGCTGGTCCTTACCTTGCGTAGGAGGTCCGTTGGTACTTGGCTTGGACGGTCATGTGGTGAGACCGGAGATGTCTGATTGGTCTTGCTATCTGCGTCGTTCTGAAGGCAGGCTGTGAGAGGTGAACCGGGAGCAGACTGGCTTTGCCTTTTCCTGTTGAATGGATGTCGAGGGATGCGTAGAAGATGCCAGGGAAAGCGGGATGGCTGGTCTGGTCATTTCCTAGGGCATTTGCATGAGTATTGACCAACGTTATGACAGTGCCAATGCTTATTGAAAGCATCTGTACTGGCTATTCAATATCTAGTGTTCTTAAACCATTGTTCACCCCTCTTACCATTTGCAACTTGTAAAATGAGTTGTCAACATTGACTACATTCTATGAAATCAATTTGGTCACATTCAATGACATATGTATAGTTTGATTGGTCATTGTGCATGATAGCCACACCGTGCCATTGCTTACTGAATATCTCTGTACCTGCTAGACAATACCTAGTGTGTGCAAACCATAGTTTCCCCCTCTAACCAGATGTGACTTGTGTTATTGGTTGTCAACATTGACCACACACCGTGGAATTCTTTGGTCGTGGACATTGACATATGTCTACTTTGGTCAGTCATTGTGAATGATATCTAAACTGTCACACTACTGTTTGAGGGTCTTTGAACTTTCTAGACTGTGTTTGCTAATGAGCTAACCACCTCCGGCAGAGAAGGCACAAAACCAAAAAAGCTCACAAAGATTTTTACACCTTCTTCCTTTGCAGGTATGTTTCGTACACCCCAAACTTAATCAGGCATACACTTTACCTTCAAGATTACTAACGCCTTAGCATTAAATCTCAAGAAGAGCTCAAGTCGTCAATACGCAAGAGAGCATCAAGGAAGGGTTGATTGATCAGCATGCAAGAAAAATCCTTTTATAGCTGTCTGTCAAGTCCTAGAACTCAAAAGCACATTCCTGAAAAGTCGCTTGACCCTGCCACATTACCAAGATACTTGCGCTGTGGGCTTGACACATAAGCATCCTTGTGCCAAGGTGACAGATAAGCCGTGTTGCTTCCTAGAAGCTACGGACTTTCTTTCTTGGAAGCTTCCATAACAACCAAGATGTGCATGGAGATAGGATCAAACTCATGACCTCTCACTTGGCCAAATCAACAAAATGGCCAGTTTAACCACTCACCTACATGGTGTACTCACAGGTCATATCTCACATGAGACAGAGAAAAATTGAGTCACCCTACAACAAATCCAGGGGTCATACATCCACAAGGGGCAGATCGTTCCTGATCCTTCATACAAGACTGAACAAGGGGCAAACATATTCAACAAATCCCTCCCTTGCACCTTGCGTCAGTTTCCATCATCATTCTTCATCGCTTGCATTGACCATGCCGATACCTTGCCTGCCCGCCTGGTGGAGATCCTTGTCCAGTGGCTTTGTAAGCATGTCGGCCCGGTTCAGCTTGGTACTTGCATACTCCTGCTCCACTGTCTGCTTTTGGAACAAGTCCCGAGCATAGTGGTAGAGGATCTCGTTGTGCTTTGTGCGCCTTGAAAGAACTGGATTCTTGGACATGTCAATCGCGCTCATGTTGTCAATCTTGACGATTGTCGCCGTTGCCTGTGGTGCCTTTATCTCAGAGAGCAAGCTGCGAAGCCATTACACCTCTTTACACATCTCAGCAAATGCAATGTACTCAGCTTCAGCTCTTGACAGAGAGACACACTCCTGTTTGCGACTCGCCCAACTGACAGCACCTCCATTTAGCATACACACAAAGCAGGAGGTGCATTTTCTGTCGTCGGCATCGCCTCCCCAGTCAGCGTCGGTGTAGCACATGAGACGGAGTGACGCGGATCCAGCGATGCCTCTAAACTAGAGTCCCACATGCCGCTTCCCCTTAAGGTAGCGCATGATGCGCTTCACAGCCTGCCAGTGCAGTGGACCAGGATTGGCCACAAACCGGCTCACCTGCCCAACAGCATGGGCTATATCTGGCTGGGTGGCGACCATGGCGTACATCAGACTCATGTATGACCAATTGCTTCACCCGCAAGACTGTGTATCAACAAGTATATTGGGAAGTAAACAAACTAGTGAACATGGAATGTTCGCAGAAACTACTAAGTGACACATAGAGCCAATCATATTCATCATTATATACAAGGAATGTACATATCGGCTTTTCTGGAATGCATGTATGTGGATGTTTTGTGCAAAATGTTTGCATACAAAAAAAACAATTTTTGATACACTGATCATCAAGTGCGTGAATTTGGGGTGATTAATCATAACTCATCAGACTGCCCACAGTAGACTGATGTGGGATGCCCAGCATGTCAGTTTTCCCCGCTTTGTTGGATGGGGACATGGAGGTGGAGAGCTTGCACTCTGAGCTCATGGGTGTGCTGGCAGGCTTGCAATCTCCCATGTCGTATCGTTTGAGGATGGAGTCGATGTACTTTTTCTGGTTCAGGCTGATGGTACCTGCGGCTTTGTCACGCTTGATGGCAATGCTAAGGTAGAAGTTAAGAGGACCCATGTCCTTCATCTTGAATCTGCTACTCAGCTGCCCCTTGACATCGTCTAGTAGTTGCGTTGAAGAAGAGCACAGAATCAGGTCATCGATGTACAAGGCGACCAACATAGTCCCTTTGTTGCTCTCATGCACGTACATGCTAGGGTCATTTTTGCAGTGCATGAAGGACTCCTTGGCCATGAATGTATCCATCTCCTGGTACCAAAGTCTTGGCGCTTGTTTGAGCCCATAGAGCGCCTTCACCAACCTGCACACCTTGCCCTCGGAAGCATCAACCCCCTCTAGAACCTCCATCAGCATCCCCCTCTCAAGTTTGCCGTGAAGGAAAGCTGTCTTGAAATCCATCTGGTGGACCTCCATATTCTCGCCAGCAGCAATGGCGAGCATTAACCGGATGGAGGCGAACGTCACAACGGGAGCAAAGGTCTCTTCGTACTCTGCGCTAGACCGTTGAGAGAACCCCTTTGCTACCACCCGTGACTTGTACTTGTCATCTTACCATCATGCTTCCTTTTTTATTTTAGCACCCACTTTAACCCCATAACATGAGCGCCGGTAGGTCTATCCACCAGCACCCATGTCCCATTCTCCTCAATGGAGCTGAGTTCAATGCGAATTGCTTCATCTCACTCAGCTTTGTCAGGCCAAGCAAGTGCCTTTGCGACAGACGTTGGCTCCTCTTGAACAGGGAACGAATAGTTGAAGCCTGTCCACTCACCCCTATCTTTGTCGTAATGCTGCCAAGGAACTTTCAGACGTGAACTGCGCTTTGGACCTGCTGGCTGTTGCTGTTGATGTAGAGGCTAGAGGTCAGTTTTGTCGTCGATGGGGGGAGAGGTATCCTCCTCATGGTCTGGAGGATCAGATACGTTGGACTCAGAGGCTGATTCCTCCGATTCATCTTCATCAGTTTCTTTCCCTGTTGTAGTACCCAGCTCATGCCATTGTGCTGGTGTTCAATACCCTGTGTCTTGAGCCACTCCCTGTAGGCTCTGTACTCCCCCCCATTGTCCATCCTAAATACCTTCACCTTCCTTCCACTCTGTCTCGCAACCATGGCAACAAAGGCTTGCAAATTCTCCTTCACCTCACTTTTCTTTTTGAGAAAGTATATCCAGATCTTGTAGCTATTGTCATCGATGCAGGTGAAGAAACATCTGCTGCCTCCATTGGATGGTATGCAAAAGGGACCACACACATCAGAGTGGATGAGGTCAAGGGGTGCGAGAACACGAGTACCATTACGCTTGAAATGTTTTTTCTTGGCCTTGCCATGAAGGCATGGCACACACAAGATCTCAGCTCCCTCTTCTTCATCACCAGCTCCATCCCACGCACTAGCTCCTTCTTATCCATGAGTACAAAAGTGATATGAGCCACGTGCCCAAAGCGCCTGTACCACAGGTTCTTGGACCATGTGCACTGGCTAGAATGAACAGCCCCGATGGCTGCATTTGCTTCAAGTTTTGCTGCCAAATCTTCCGCTGCCACTGCTTCCGCTGTTCCAACATGTCCTTTGTCATCAGAATCTGCATTGTTGCTCTCCTCATCATCACTCCCAGCCGAAGACTCAGCCGTTGACGTTGTCATTTTGGTCTGCAAGACGTAGAGTCCATCGACGCGAGGGACTTGTGCAACAACCTTCTTGACAGGGTAGGAGATGTTGATGTCCTTGGTAGGGACTATGACTGCTTCTTTCTCTGTAACAACAACTGTCATGCCATGGTCAGTTATCTTAGGCACGGAGAGCAGGTTGCCTGTGAAGGAGGGCAAGTAGACTACCCCCTCTAGCTTGAGGTCGGAGTCTGCACCCTTGACACCCACTGTGACCAGCTTGTCACCAATCCCCTCAACTGCCTCAACCTTGCCGTTGGCGACTCTGAAGTTCTTGTTGCATGGAGCAAGAGAGATGAAGTCTCTCTTCTCATAAGTGGTGTGCTCGTTTGTGCCCGAGTCAAGGCCGTAAGCTCCTGGCCTGAGTATCGCCTTCCCTTTGTTGGAGGCAACCTCGGCCATCAAGCTTGTGGTGGGATCCTTCCCACCATTCTGCCCTCGCCTTTCATCCTCTTCTCCTCCCTCCTTCTTGGGTGTCCGGCACTCCCAATCCGAGTTTCCAGCCTTATCACAGTTCTGGCAGTTTCCTTGACAAATTGGATCCCTTCCACTGTTGCCAGTGCCATTGTTTCCCTTGCATCCAGAGGAGGAGGAATTACGGAAGCTACAGCTGCTTTGTGAGGTAAAGGCAGCCATGTTTGGTTCACTACTGCTGCGACGCATGGCTTCATTCCGCACATGCTCTGCGACTGTGGTGTAGGATACTTGCTCTTTAGTCCGCCCTCCAATCACTGTTATCATGGGACCCCGACACTCCGGCAGCGTCATCAGAAAACTCATGGCCTGCATATCGGATTGCAGGTCCTTCCCCATGCCATTGGCTTGTTGCAAGAGCATCTCAAACTTCTGCATAAAGGCAGAGACATCCTCCCCTTCACCAAGCTTCATACAAATGAGGTTCTGTAGAATGAAGAGACTGTTGGCAAGTGAGGAGGACTGACACGCCTTGCCAAGTTTGGCGTATGCAGCGGCTGCCAGTGTACAACCGCTGATGCGTGAGAGAACTGAGGGTTGTATGGAGGACACGAGAACGGCAAGAGCCTTTATGTTGAGCTTGACCCATGCCACAAGTTCAGTACCCTCCTCCTTTGGTGCCGGGAAATCAAAACATCCTAGCAAGTCTCTATCATCCATGATGATCTCAAACTGCCACTTCCAGAGCGCAAACCCCTCTCCATCAAACTTTAGGATGGGAGAATGATTCTCTGGTTCCCCTGTCCCTGCCATCCCTACACCTACAACTTCTACAGCTGCTGCACTTGTTGTTGATGCCGATGCACCTTTGTTTGAGGCCATTGTAGGCTGTTGGTGAGAAGACGCAACTGCTTGCCCTGTTCATGTTGGCCAATACAAGAAGGTGTAGGCTGATGTAGGCTGATGTAGGCTGTTGTCAGCTCCCAAGGCAGAAAGGTGAAGATGTGTTGCATTCCCCTCCGGCTGATAACTGACCTGCCAACAGAGAGGTTGGGTGAGAGCGAAGGCGCTCTCACTGCTTGTGACTTTGGCGGTTGCGTGCGTGAAACTTCTCTAACCAGAGGAGTGGGCCCATAACCCTTTATTAGCTACTGAGCTAATCACCTCCAGCAGAGAGGCTGCAAAACCAAAAAAGCTCACACAGGTTTTTACACCTTCTTCCTTTGCAGGTATGTGTCAACCACCCCAAACTTAATCAGGCATACACATCACCTTCAAGAGTACTAATGCCTTAGCATTACATCTCAAGAAGAGCTCAAGTCGTCAATACGCAAGAGAGCATCAAGCAAGGGTTGATTGATCAGCATGCAAGACAAGTCCTTCTATAGCTCTCTGTCCAGTCCTAGAACTCAAAAGCACATTCATAAGAAGTGGCTTGACCCTGCCACATCACCAATAGGCTTGCGCTGTGGGCTTGACACATAAGCATCCTTGTGCCAGCGTGAATGATCAGCCATGTTGCTTCCCAGAAGCTACAAAATTTCTTTCTTGGAAGCTTCCATAACAACGAAGATGTGCATGGAGCTAGGATAGAACTCATGACCTCTCACTTGGCCAAATCAGCAAAATGGCCAAGTTAACTACTCACCTACATTGTGTACTCACAGGTCATATCTCACATGACACAGAGCATAGGTTTAGTCACCCTACAACAAATCCAGGGTTCATACATCCACAAGGGGCTGAGCGTTCCTGATCCATCGTACAAGACTGAACAAGGGGCAAACATATTCAACAGACTGTAGCTAGTATTTCCCAAACCATTGTTTCCCACTCTGTGACACATGTTATGAGTTTTCAAGATTGACAACGCATACTGGAATTCTTTCGTCATGGTCAGTGACATATGCATACATTGGCTGGTCATTGTGCATGGTAGCCTCACCGTGCCACTCCTTATTGAAGGTCTTTGTACATGCTAGTCGATAACTAGTGTTCCCAAACCATTGTTTCCCCCTCTGACCATTTTTGACTCATTTTATGAGATGTCAACATTGACGACACATAGTGAAATTCTTTGGTCATGATCAGTGACATATTTGTACTTTGGGTGGTCATTGTGCATGGTAGCCGCAGTGTCTCACTATCTTCTGCAGATCTTTGTATGTGCTAATCAATAACTAGTATTCCCAAACCTTTGTTTCCTCATCTTACCATTTGCAACGCAAGTTATGAGTTATCAACGTTAACCAAGCTCTTCGGTTAAAGTCAGTGACACATGCCTACATCGGTTGGTCATTGTGCATGGTAACCACAACGTGCCAATACTCATTGAAGGTCTTTGTTCTAGCTAGTTGACATCTAGTATTTATAAACCATTCCTCCCCCCCCCCCCCTTACCATTTGTGACTCGTATCATGGGTTCTCAACTTTGACCAATCATAGTGGAGTTCTTTGGTTTTGGGGAGTGATATATGCCTACTTTCATTCGTTATCGTGGATAGTAGCCACACCCTGCTACTACTTATTGAAGGTATTTGTACTTGCTAGTTGAGAACTAGTATTACCAAGCCATTGTTTCCCCCTCTAACAATTTGTGACTGTTATTATGAGTTTCCAACATTGACCACCTAAAGGGAAATTCTTTGGTCATGGTCAGTGACATATGCGGCCTTTGGTTGGTCATTGTGTATTGTAGCCACATTGTGCCACTACTTATTGAAGGTATTCGTACTTGCTTTTTCACAACTAGTATTCTAAGACTATTGTTTCCCCATCTGAAAATTTGTGACTCGTGTTATGAGTTGTCAACATAGACCACACATAGTGAAATTATTTGGTCATGGTCTGTGACATATGCCTACTTTGGTTGGTCATTTTGCATGGAAGCCACACCGCGCCACTAATTATTGAACTTCTTTGTATTTTCTAGTTCATATCTAGTATTCACAAAACATTTCTTTCCCCTCTGACCATTAGTGACTTGTTTAATGAGTTGCCAACGTTGACTACCCATAGTGAAATTTGTTTGTCGTGGTCAGTGAGATATGCATAATTTGGTTGGTCATTGTGCATGGTAGCCACGCCGTGCCACTACTTCTTGAAGGTCTTTGTACTTCATAGATGATAGATTGTACTCTTCAACAAATTGTTTCCCCCTTTGACCATTTTTGACTCGTCCTATGAGTTGTTAATGTTGACCTCATACAGTGAAGTTTGTTGGTCATGGTCAGTGACATATGCCTCCTTTGGTTGGTCATTCTCCATTGTAGCCACACCGTGCCACTACTTATAGAAGGTCATTGTACTTGCTAAACTATATCTAGTGATTCAAAACCATTGTTTCCCCTTCTGACCATTTGTTACGCGTGTTAGGAGTTACCAATGGTGACCACACACAGTGAAATTCTTTGGTCATTTGTCAGTGACATATGCATACTTTGGTTTTTCAGTGTCCATTGTAGCCACACCGTGCCACTACACATTAAAAGTCTTTTAACTTGCTAGATGATACCTAGTGTTCCCAAACCATTGTTTCCCCCTTTGACCATTGGTGACTCATGGTATGGGTTGTCAACGTTGACCCGTCATAGCACAATTCTTGAATCATGGTCAGTGACATATGCCTACTTTGGTTGGTCATTGTGCATGGTAGCCACACCGTGCCACTACTTA
>SZWC01007186.1:23389-38126 GCA_023375785.1 Penium margaritaceum | reverse complement strand
AATCCTTATACTTACCAATCGATACCTAGTGTTCCAAAACCATTGTTTCCCCCTCTTACCATGTGTGACTCATGTTTTGAGTTGTCAACTTTTACCACACATAGTGAAACTCTTTGGTCATGAACTGTGACATATGCCTGCTTTGGTTGGTCACTGTGCATGGTAGCCACACCGTGCCACTAATAATTGAAGGTCGTTGTACTTGCTAGTTGATAACAAGTATTCCCAAACCATTGTTTCCCCCTCTAACTACTTGTGACTGGTGTTATGAGTTGTCAACATTGACCACACACAGTGATATTGTTAGGTCATGGTCTGTGACAAAAGCCTACTTATGTTTGTCATAGAACATGGTAGCTACAGCATGCCACTGTGTATTGAAGTACTTTGTACTTGCTAGTCGGTAAATAACATTCCCAAATTATTGTTTCCCCCTCTGACCATTTGTGACTTATGTTATGAGTTGTCAACATTAACAACACAGAACAATTCTTCTGGACATTATAAGTGACATATGCCTACTTTGGTTGGTCACTGTGCAAGGTAGCCACACCGTTGCACTTCTTATTGAAATTCTTTATAATCGCTAGTTCATAACTAGGATTCCAAAATGATTCTTTTCCCCCTCTGATCATTTGTGACTTGTATTATGAGTTGTGGACGTTGACCCATCATAGTGAAATTTGTTGGTCATTTTCACTGACATATGCCTACTTTGGTTGGTCCCTGTGCATGGTAGCCACACCGTGCCACTACTTCTTCAATGTCTTTGTACTTTCTAGTTGATAACTAGTATTTCAATTTCATTGCTTCCCCCTCTGACCATTTGTGACTCGAATTATTATACGTCAACACTGACCACACATAGTGAAATTGTTTGGTCATGGTCAGTAACACATGCATAACATGATTGGTCATTGTGCATGGTAGCCACACCGTGCCACTACTTATTGAAGGTATTTGTACTTACAATGATAACTTGTATTCCCAATTCATTGTTTCTCCCTCTGACCATTTGTGACTTGTTTTATGATTTGTCGACATCAAACCATCATAGTGAAATTTGTTTGGTCATGACGAGTGACATATGCCTACTTTGGATCCGGGAAAGCCGGATCGGAGCACACTTGGATTCCTTTCCCTTTCAGTGGGAGGCAGGCTTAGACAGGGATTCTCCCATAGACAACGAGTTCGGAACCCAGGTCAGCCATGTGAGCAGTGAAGAATATTATGACAATGTGTCACCCGCGTCCGGCTAGCGAAAAGAAGCCGTTGCATAGATATTTTTTCTGGCTTTCTTTGGCTTGCTCCACCTTCCTCAGGCTTGCTCCATCCTTTTCTGGCTTGCTCCACCTTTCTCTGGCTTGCTCCACCATTCTCTGGCCTGTTCGACCGTTCTCTCACTTTCTCCACCTTTCCCTGGCTTGCCCCACCTGTCCCTAGCTAGGTCCACCATTAGTTGGCTTGCTCCCCCGTTCTCTGGCTTGGTCCACCTTTCTCTAGCTTGCTCCACCTTTCCCTGGCTTGCTCTGCCTTTCTCTGGATTCCTCCCCTGTTATCTGGCTTGCTCCACCTTTTGCTAGATTGTTCCAACTTTCTTTGGCTTGTTTCACGTTTCTCTGGACTGCTCCACTGGTCTCTGGCTTGGTCAGCCGTTCTCAAGCTTGTTCCACCTTTCTCTGGCTTGCCCCACCATTCTCTGGCTTGCTTCACCTTTTTCTGTCTTGCTCGACCTTCCTCTGGTTTAATCCACCATTCCTTTGCTTGCTCCACAGTTCTATGACTTGCTCCACCTTTCCCTGGCTTGCTCCACCTTTCTCTGTCTTGCTCCACCTTTTTCTTGCTTGATGTACCTTTATCATGCTTGCTCTGCCTTTCTTTGGCTTGTTCCACCTTTCTCTGGCCTGCTCCACCAATCTCTGGCTTGCCCCACCATTCTCTGGCTTGCTCAACCTTTCTCTGGCTTGCTCCAGCTTTATCTGGCTTGCTCGACCATTTGCTCTCTGGCTTGTTCCACCGCTCTCTGGCTTGCTTCACCTTCCTCTAGCTTGCTCCACATTTCTCTGGCTTGCTCCACCATTCTCCTTCTTGCTTCACCTTTGTCTGTCTCGCTCCACCTTTCTCTGGCTTGTTTCACCATTCTCTTGCTTGCTCCAGCATTCTCTTGCTTGCTCCACCTTTCCCTGTCTTGCTCCAACATTATAATGCTTGCTCCACTTGTTCTGGCTTGCTCTACCTTAAACTGGATCACTCCACCATTCTCTGTCTTGCTCCACCTTTCTCTAGATTGCACCAGAAATCTCTGGCTTTCTCCACCTTTCTATGGCTTGCTTCACCTTTCTGTGGCATGCTCCACTTTTTTCAAGCCTGCTCCACCTTTCTTTGGCAAGGTACACCGTTCTCTAGCTCTCTCCACTGTTCTCTACCTTGCTACACATTTCTCTGGATTGATCCAACTTTCTCTAGCTTGCTCCACCTTTTCCTGGCTTGCTCCACCTTTCTCTGGTCTGCTCCATCTTTCTTTGGCCTGCTCCACCATTTTCTGGTTTACTCCACCGTTCTCTGGCTTGCTCCACCTTTCCCTGGCCTGATCCAACTTTCTATAGCTTGCTCCACCTTCCCCTGTTGGCTCTACATTTCTCTAGCTTGCTATGACTTTTTGTGGTCTGCTCCACCTTTCTCTGGCTTGCACGACCTTTCTCTGGATTACTCCAACCTTTCTCTAGCTTGCTTCACCTATCTCTGGCTTGCTCCACCTTTCCCTAGCTTGCTCCACAATTCTCTGGCTGGCTCTACCATTCTCTGGCATGCTCGACCGTTCCCTGGCTTCCTTCAACGTTCCCAGGCTTACACCACCTTTCTCTGGCTTGCTCCACCTTTCCCTGTCTTGCTACACCTTTCTATGGCTTTCTCCACCTTTCCCTGGCTTGCTTGACCTTTCTCTGGAGTGCTCCACCATTCTCTTTCTTGCTCCACGTTTGTTGGATTACTCCACCTTTCTCTAGCTTGCTCAACCTGTTGGAGTGATGCTCCTCACCATGGCAGGAGTGAGTCCAAAAAGGAACACCAAAAAGACAAGCCAAGGTTGCTTAGTGGTTAATGGTGTCCACCTCTAGAGGCAGGGGCCCGGGTTTGAGTCCCACAAGATGAAATTCTGCCCTGCCTCAAGGGAGGTGGAAAATAGATGCCAGGAAGCTAGCTCAATCTCTAGAGTTCCTCTTTAAGTTTTTAGAAGGCCAGGTGAGGGTCCAGGAAGGTGGCACACCTTCTAGAAGGGGTGACTTGTCCTACAAGGCATCTAGAGGTGTCTTGGTCTTCTGGACACCTTCCCTCCTACTAGAAGCAAGCTGAGGAATCTAGGAAGGGGCAGAAGCTTCTAGAGGAGGGAAGGGATGCCTTCCTAGGTGGGAAAAGGACAGCCTACCAAGGAGNCCATCCTTGGAACCAGTTGCCTCCACAGTTTCAGTCTCTCCAAAAACAGTTGGTGGTGTGAAACAGCCACTGCTAGGGACCCTCCAGGGTACACACTCACCCTCAGGCCAACATAACCTTTCGTTGGCTTGCTCTACCTTTCTCCGTCTTGCTCCGCCGTTCTCTGGGTTGCTACACCGTTTTCTTGCTTGCTCCATCGATCTCTGACTTGCGCCACAGTTCTCTTTCTTGCTCCACCTTCTTACTCCATCCTTCTTGGGCTTCCTCAACCTTTCCCTTCCTTTCTTCACCTTTCTCTTGCTTGCTCCACCTTTCCCTGGCTTGCTCCACTATTCTCTGGCTTGTTCCACCTTTCACTGGCTTGCTCCACCGTTCTCCGGCTTGCTCCACCTTTCTCTGGCTTGCTCCAACTTTCTCTGGCTTACTTCACCTTTCCCTGATTTGCTCCACATTCCTCTAGCTTGCTCGACCATTATCTGGCTTGCTCCACCGTTCTCAGGCTTGCTCCACTATTCTCAGACTTGCTCCACTGTTCTCTGGCTTGCTCCACCGTTCTCTAGCTTGCTCCACCTTTCCCTGATTTTCTCCACCTTTCTCTGGCTTGCTCCACCTTTCTCTCGCTTGCACCACCGTTCTCTGGCTTGCTCCACAATTCTATCACTTGCTATAACGCTCTTTGGCTGAGTCCACCTTTCACTAGTTTACTGTACTGTTCTCTTGCTTGCTGCATCTTTCCCCGGCTTGCTTCATCTTTCTCTGCCTTGCTCGACCGTTTTCTGACTTGCTCTACCTTTCTCTGGCTTGCTCCACCTTTATCTGGCTTGCTCCATCTTTCTCTGGCTTCCTCCACCATTCTTTGGCTTGCTCTACCGTTCTCTCCCTTGCTCCACCTTTCACTGGCTTGCTCGAGCTTTCTCTGGCCTGCTTACACCATTCTTTGGCTTGCTCCACTGTTCTTTGGCTTGCTCCACCTTTTCCTGGATTTCACATCCTTTCTATGGCTTGCTCCACCTTGCCCTGGCTTGCTCAATCTTTCTCTGGCTTCCTTCACCTTTCTCTGGCCTGCTCCACCTTTCTCTGGGTTTCTCCACCATTCTCTGGCTTTCTTCACCTTTCTGTACCTTGCTCCACATTTCTCTTGCTTGCTCCATCTTTCACTGGCCTGCTCAACCGTTCTCTTGCTTGCTCCACCTTTCTGTGGCTTGGTCCACCTTTCCCTGGCTTGCTCCACCGTTCTCTCGCTTGCTCCACCGTTGTATGTCTTGCTCCATTGTTCTCTGGCTTGCTCAACCTTTCTCTCCGTTGATCCACCTTTTTGTGGCTTGCTCCACCTTTCTATGGCTTGATCCAACTTCCTATGGCTTGCTCCACCTTTCTCTGGCATGCTCCACCCTTCTCTGGCTTGCTCCACTGTTCTATTTCTTGCTCCACCTTCCTCTAGCTTGCTCAACTGTTCTCTAGCTCGCTACACCGTTCTCTTGCTTGCTCCACCTTTCTGTGGATTCCTCCACCTTTCTCTAGCTTTCTCCACCTTTCACTGGCTTGCTCCACCTTTCTCTGGCTTGCTCCACCTTTCCCTGGCTTGCTCCACCATTATCTGTCTTCCTCAACCTTTCTCTGGCTTCCTCCACCACTCTCTAGCATCCTCCACCTTTCTCTGGCTTGCTCCACCTTTCCCTGACTTGCTCCACCTTTCCCTAGCTTGCTGCACCTTTATCTGGCTTGTTCCACCTTTGTCTGCCTTGCTCCACAATTCTCTCACTTGTTCCTCCGTTCTATCACTTACTACACCTTTCTCTCGCTTGCTCAACCCTTCTCTTTCTTGCTCCACCTTTCCCTTGCTTTCTCCACATGTCTTTGGTTTTCTCCACCATTCTGTGGCTTGCTCCACCGTTCTCTGGCTTGCTCTGTCTTTTCCTTGCTTGCTTCACCATTATTTGGCTTTCTGAACCTTTTTCTAGCTTGCTCTTCCTTTCTCTGGTTCGCTCCACCATTCGAAGGCTTCCCTCACTGTTGTCTGGCTTGCTCTACTTTTCCCTGGCCTGCTCCACCTTTCTCTGGTTTGCTCCACCTTTCTCTGGCTTGCTGGACCTTTCTGTGGCTTGCTCCATCTTTCTCTGGCTTGCTCCACTATACTCTGGCTTGCTCAACCGTTCTCTGGCTTACTCCACCTTTCTCTGGCATACTTCACTATTGTCTGGCTTGCTCCACCATGCTCTGGCTTATTCCACCGTAGTTTTCTTGCTCCACCATTCTCTTGCTTGCTCCATCTCTCCCTTGCTTGCTCCACCTTTCTTTGGCTTGTTCTCCTTTTCTCTAGCTTGTTCCACCATTTCCTGGCTTGGTCTGTCGTTCTCGGCATTGCTCCATCTTTCTATGGCTTGCTTCACATGTCTCTGGTTCGCTCCAGAAATATCTGGCTTGTTCCACCTTTCCCTCACTTGCTCCACCTTTCTCTGGCTAGCTCCACCTTTTCCTGGCTTGCTTCATCTGTCTCTGGCTTACTCTGCCTTTCCCTGGCCTGCTCCATTGTTCTTTGGTTTGCTCCACCGTTCTCTGTTTTGCTCCACCTTTCCCTGTCCTGCTCCACATTTCTCTGGCTTGCTTCACCTTCCTATGCTGGCTTCACCTTTCTCTGGCTTCCTCCACCTTTCCCTGGCTTGCTCCACCTTTCTCTGGCTTGCTCCACCTTTCCCTGTCTTACTCCACCTTCCTCTGGATTGCTCCACTGTTCTTTGGCTTGCTATACGTTTCTCTAGCTTGCTTCACCTTTCTCTGTCTTGATTCACCTTTCTTTGGCTTGCTCTACCTTTCTGTGGCTTGCTACACCATTCTCCGGATTTCTGCAACATTCCATGGCTTGCTGCAAATTTCTCTGGCTTGCTCCACCTTTTCATAGCTTGCTCCAATTTTCTCTGGTTTCCTCCACCTTTGCTTGGCTTCCTCCACTGTTCTCTGACTTGCTCCACCTTTCTCTGGCTTGCTCCACCGTTCTCTGATTTTCTCCACCTTTCTTTGGCTTTCTCCCACTTTCCTTGGCTTGCTCCACCTTTCTCTGACTTGCTCTACCTTCATCTGACTTGCTCCTCCTTTCCCTCGCTTGTTCCACCTTTCTCTTGCTTGCTCCACTGTTACCCGGCCTTCTGCAGTGTTATCTGGCTTGATCCACCTTTCTCTGTCTTGCTACATCTTTATGTGGCTTGCTCCACCTTTCTCTGGTTTTCTGCACCTTACCCTGGCTTGCTCCACCTTTCTCTGGCTTGCTCCACCGTTTTCTTGCTTGCTCTAGGCTTTTTTGGCTTGCTCCACCTTTCTCTGGCTTGCTCCACATTTCTCTGGGTTGCACCACCTTTCTCTGGCTTGCTCGACCATTCTCTGGCTTGCTCCACCATCATCTGGCTTGATCTGCCTTTCCCTGGATTGCTCCACCATTCTCTGGCTTTCTCCACTGCTCTCTTGCTTGCCCGACTTCTCTCTCAATTGCTCCATATTTCTCTGGCTTGCTCTACCTTTCCTTGGCTTGCTCCACCTTTCTCTGGCTTGCTCCACAATTACCCAGCTTGCTCCACCATTGTCGGACTTGCTCCACCTTTTCCTGGCTTGCTCCATCGTTCTCTGCATTGATCCAACTCTGTATGGCTTGCTCCATGTTTCTCTGGCTAGCTCCACCTTTCTCTGGCCTGCTCCGCTGTTCTCTGGCTTACTTCACCTTTGTCTGGCTTGCTCCACCGTTCTCTGGCTTGCTCCACCTTTCCCTGGCCTGCTCCACCTTTCTCTGGCTTGCTTTACCTTCCCATGCTGGCTCCACCTTTCTCTGGCTTCCTCCACCTTTCCCTGGCTTGCTCCACCTTTCTCAGGATTGCTCCACCTTTCCCTGTCTTATTCCACCTTCCTCTGGCTTGCTCCACTGTTCTTTGGCTTGCTATGCCTTTATCTAGCTTGCTCCACCTTTCTCTGGCTTGCTTCACATTTCTTTGGCTTGCTCCACCTTTCTCCGGCTTGCTCCAACATTCCATGGCTTGCTCCAACATTCTCTTGCTTGCTCAACCTTTTCCTAGCTTGCTCGACCTTTCTCTGGCTTGCTCTACCTTTGCTTTGCTTCCTCCACCATTCTCTGACTTGCTCCACCTTTCTCTGGCTTGCTCCACAGTTCTCTGATTTGCTCCACCTTTCTCTGGTTTCCTCCTACTTTCCTTGGATTGCTCCACCTCTCTCTGACTTTCTCCTCCTTTCCCTTGCTTTATCTACATTTCTCTTACTTGCTCCACTGTTCTTGGGCTTGCTCCAGTGTTATCTGGCTTGCTCCACCTTTCTCTGTCTTACTCCATCTTTACATGGCTAGCTGCACCTTCCTCTGGATTTCTCCACCTTTCCTTGGCTTGCTCCACCTTTCTCTGGCTTGCTCCACCGCTCTCTGGCTTGCTCTAGACTTCTTTGGCTTGCTCCACCTTTCTCTAGCTTGCTCCACATTTCTTTAGGTTGCACCACCTTTCTCTTGCTTGCTCCACCGTTCTCTGGCTTGCTCCACCATCATCTGGCTTGATTAACCTCCTTGGATTGCTCCACCTTTCTGTGGCTTGCTCCACTGCTCTCTTGCTTGCTCCATCTTTCTCTTAATTACTCCATCTTTTTCTGGCTTGCTCTACCTTTCCCTGCCTTGCTCCACCTTTCTCTGGCTTGCTCCACCTTTCCCCAGCTTGCTCCACCGTTGTCTGACTTGCTCCACCTTTTCCTGGCTTGCTCCACAGTTCTCTGCCTTGCTCCACCTCTCTTTGGCTTGCTCCACCTTTCTCTGGCTAGATCTGCCTTTCTTCGGCTTGATCCATTGTTCTCTGGCTTACTCCACCTTTGTCTAGCTTGCTCCGCCATTCTTTGGCTTGCTCCACCTTTCCCTTGCCTGCTCCCCCTACCTCTGGCTTGCTTGACTGTTCCCCAACTTGCTCCACCATTCTCTGGCTTACTTCACCAGGAGAAGACACCGCGGAAGGACGGCTCATAGACAGCAGGAATGGGCACAAAGCAGATGATGACATGCCCAAGCTGCAAGAAGAGGCTCAAAGGGGAGAGATTACTGTGCGGAAAATGCGGAAAAGGGAATCATGACCTCTGCATGGTCTTAAAGGCCGTGGTGCGAGAAGAGCACATGTGCATTCAGTGTCTCCGCGAACAGGTCACGGAGAAAGGATTTTGCATGCTTGAATCCACGGGACAGACGGAGCCATACCATGGAACGTATGTCATCTGCCCCCAGTGCAACGACAGCATTATAGAAATGACAGCACCTTGCCGCCGATGTGAGCAGATGTGCTGCCACAAGTGCTTGGAGCTGAAAAAGAAGGGTGTCTCGATGTGCACAGGGTGCACGGAGCAGTCGCGGACTGTTACGCCCACCAGAGAAGAGAGGTGTGTCATATGCCAAGAAGAGGAGAGGGAGTCCCGCTGGTCTTGGGTGAACAGTGTCGACAAACAGTGCACATCAGCTGTGGGGAACAGAAAGTACCCATGGATGGAAAACACCAGGAAATCTAGATGTGCTGCGGCTGTGTCAACCGGGAAAAGAAACATTGGTTTGGAGTATGCACCGCGGATCTCCATGGAAAGCAGAGAATGGAGACTTGTCGCTGTGGCAGCTGCCCAGGAATCATACACAAGGAGCATGGGGAGCGCCGCAGATGCCCGGTACGCAACACCCTGGAATGGTTCTGCCACACCTGCAACACAGGGCGAGTCGATCCGCAGCTCACACCTACTCCAAAACCCAAGTGAGGACTCGAGGGACCAAGCCTCAAAAGGAGGGGGTGGGGTAACAGCGTTAACAGGATTTTCTTTGCACTGGCCTGGGCAGCCGCGATTTGCTAGTACAACCGCGGAAAGGGTGGATGGTTTTGCGGAAGAGAAATATTCTTCACAGAAAGGAGGAGAAAGAGGATGCCGGCTCCCGCACACATGCAGTTGAGCGATGGGTCAGGGTACCAGGAACGTGCAAGGCTGATGGCGGGAAAATAGGGGAAGCGCACTCCCGTGCAATCTTACACATCGGGACTGCAGCAATCAATGGATGGTAGGGAAGTCACGAGCCGTAGAAGCACTTGCGGCGGTAGGAAGCAATGAAAAGAGCATCAGGTACTCTGGTGCAAAGGAACGGGATTGACCACTGCCGCGGAGAAGACATGGCCACTGTGGATATACAGGATCAGGAGAAAAGGCGCGGAACAACAAGTTCGGGGGAAGAAGCATGGAGCTGCTGAAACAGGATGCTGGAACATGACGGCCCACGGAAGCCACAAGAAACAGAAGAAAAAGGGAAGGGAACCTGGTGGATAAGGGAAAAGGGGGAGGGAGCTAGCCTAGGGAAATTGGGATGTGACTGTACCATATAGATGTGTAAAGGGGCAAGACCTGCGATGCAAGATACCCATGTGGAGCCCCACGTGGTGTTTCAGTGTGCTGCAGACAGTAGATTGAGCAGTTCATGTATTCTTGCGCATGAATAAACTAGGTTTTTCCAGCTCTTTATCTCTCACTCTTTCACATCGTCCCTTGCAACCCCGTTCCACAAGTGCCTTGAGTGCTCCGCGGGACTTCACTTGTGCCTGTGTAACAGGCTCGTGCTGGCCAAGGAGGAACCCGGGGGGTTCTGCGGAGGGGTCCTGGAGCCAGAGAGGGCTCTGTGGAGCTCCATCCTGCAGAAGTCAAGTGGCTGACACGAGGGCAAGGCGTAAGAGGCGCGGATCCTCTGGGTGACTGGGTGTGAGTGACGGTCTCCGCTGTTCCATTCCCTGTTGTGTCCCTGTGCACCACCGCAGAAGTGTTGCGTAGGTTTTCTCAGTAGGAGAGGCCATCCTTGGAGGGTGTGGTGTTGAGGTAAAATCAGGCTAGGTACCCATGTGGCTGTGATTAAGAAGGCATTTCACAGAGTGGGAGCTGGGAATAGGTGAACAGTGCGGAGGAGCTTAGTACAGTGGGGTGACAGAGGGCCAATAGGCAATTGGCAGTGAGAGACCGGAATTGTGGCAACTCCTCCAGGTCGCGCGAAGTCCAGGGTAGGGAATTTTGGGAGTGGCAGCATTCCGCTGGGAAGCTCGTGTGGGCTGACCGTGTCGCTGAACCAGGATCCGCAGCAGAAAGGCATAGACGCAGGTGAGGATCTGCGGAAGCACTCAATCAGTGAGTGAGTAGTGGAAAACAAGAAGAGTCGGAAACGTTTGCGGTAAGAAAGTACAAATACCTTGATTTAGTAGTAGCACGGTGTGGCTACCATGCACAATGACCTACCAAAGTAGGCATATGTCACTGACCATGACCAAAGAATTTCACTATGATGGGTCAACGCTGACAACTCAGAATACAAGTCACAAATGGTCAGAGGATGAAACAATAATCAAGGAACACCAGGTATCAACTAGCAAGTACAAAGACCTTCAACAAATAGTGGCACGGTGTGGCTACCATGCACAATGACCTGAAAAAGCATGCATATGTCACTGATCATGATCAAGGAATTCCACAATGATGGGTCAACATTCACAACTCATAATACAATTCACAAATAGTCGGAGGGGGAGAAAATGGTTTAGTAATACTAGTTATTAACTATCAAGTACAAAGACCTTTCATAAGTAGTGGCACTGTGTGGCTACCATACACAATGACCAACCAAATTAGGCATATGCCACTGAACATGACCGAAGACGTTCACTCTGTATGGCTAATGTTGACAACTCATAACACGAATCACAGATGGTCAGAGGGGGAAAAAATGGTTTGGAAACACAAGGTATCAACTTGCAATTAGAAGTATCTTCAACACGTAGTGGCACGGTGTGGCTACTATGCACAATGACCAGCCAAAGGAGGCACATGTCACTGACTATGTCCAAATAACTGCACTATGATGGGTCAACGTTGACAACTCATTACAAGAGTCACAAATATTCAGAGGGGAAACAATGGTCTGGGAACACTAGTTATCAACAAGAAAGTAAAAAGATGTTCAATACGTAGAGGCACGGTGTGGCTACCATGCACAATAACCAACCAAAGTATGCATATGTCACTGATCATGACCAAGAATTCCACTACGATGGTTCAACACTCATAATTCATAATGCAAGTCACAAATGGTCAGAGGGGTAAAAAAAGGTTTGGAAATAATAGTTATCAACTAGAAATTACAAAGACCTTTAATAAGTTGTGGTACTGTGTGGCTACAATGCACAATGACCAACCAAACTAGGCATACGTCAATGGCCATGACCAAAAACGTTCACTATGTATGGCCAATGTTGACAATGCATAACACGATTCACAGATGGTCACAGGGGGAAACAATGGTCTGGAACACTAGGTATAAACTAGCATATACAAAGATCTTCAACAAGTAATGGCATGGTGTAAACATCATCCACAATGACCAACCAAAGTAGGAATATGTCACTCACTATGACCAGGGAATTTCACTGTGATGGGTCAACACTGACAGCTCATAATACAAGTCACACATTTTCAGAGGGGAAAAAATGGTTTGGGAACACTAGTTATCAACCAGCAAGTACAAAGACATCCAAAAAGTAGCGGTACGGTATGGAAACCATGCACAGTGACCAACCAAGGTATGCATGTATCACTGAACATGACCAAATAACTCCACTATGATGGGTCAACGTTCACAACTCATAATACAAGTCACAAATGGATAGAGGGGGAAACAATGGTTTGGAAATACTAGATATCAACTAGCAAGTAAGACGACCTTTATTAAGTAGTGGCACTCTGTGGCTACCAAGCCCATTGACCAGCCAAATAAGGCATGTCATTAACCATGCCCGAAGACATTCACTATGCATGGCCAATGTTGACAACCCATAACACGAGTCACAACTGGTCAGAGGGGGGAAATGGGTTGGAAACACTAGGTATCAACTAAAAGTACAAATATCTTCAATATGTTTTGGCACGATGTGGCTACCATGCACAATGACCAACCAAAGATGGCATATGTCAATGAATATCACCAAAGAGTTTCACTATGATGGATCTCCGTTGACAACTCATAGCACAAGTAACAAACGGTCAAGGGGAAACAATGGTTTGGGAACACTTGTTATCAACTAGCAAGCACAAAGACATTCAATAAGAAGTGGCATGGTGGGGCTACCATGCACAATGACCAACCAAAGTAATTATATGACACTGATGATGACTAAGTGAATGTCACGCTGTGTGGTCAACGTTGACAACTCGTAACACGAGTTACAAATGGTCAGAGGAGGAAAAATGGTTTGGGAATACCAGTTATCAATGAGCAAGTACAAATACCTTCAGTAAGTAGTGGTACGGTGTGGCTACCATGCACAATGACCAACCAAAGTAGGCATATGTCACTGACCATGACCAAAAGAACTTCACTAATGTTGATCAATGTTGACAACTCATAACACGAGTCACAAATGGTCAGGGGGAGAAACAATGGTTTGTGAAAACTAGTTTTTAACTAGCCATTAGTGGCACGATGTGAGTACCATGCACAACGACCAGCCAAATTAGGCGTATGTCACGGACGATGACCACATAATTCCATCTTGTGTGGTCAACATTCACAACTAATACAATGTGTCACAAATTTCCAGAGGGGGAAACGATGGGTTGGAAATACTACGTATTGACTACCAAGTACAGCGATCTTCAATAAGTAGTGGCACGTTGTTGACACCATGCACAATGACGAACCAACGTAGGCATATATCACTGACCATGACCAAAGAATTCCACAATGTGTGGTCTACATGGACAACCCATAATACTAGTCACAAATCCTCGGAGAGGGGAATAATGGTTGAGGAACTCTAGTTATCAACTAGCAAGTACAATGAAATTCAATAAGAAGTGGCACGAAGTGGCTACCATGCAGAATGACCAACCAAAGTATGCACATGTCACTGACCATGACCAAAGGATTGCACTACGTTGGGTCAACATTCAGAACTCAAATTACAGGTCAGAAATGGTCAGAGGGGGGAAAATGGTTATGGAATGCTTTTTATCAACTAGCAAGTGCAAACATCTTCAGTATGTAGTTGCATGGTGTGGTTACCATGCACAATGACGAAGGAAAGTAGGCATATTTCACTTACCATGACCAAAGCGTTCCACTGTGTGGTCAATTTTGACAGCTCAAAATGTAAGTCACAAATGGTCAGAGGGAAAAACAATGGTTTCGGAATACCATCTATCAAATAGAAAGTACAAAGACCTTAAGAACATAGCTACATAGTGTGGCTACCATGCGCAATGACCAACCAAAGTAGGCATATGTCAGAGACCATGACCTGATAATGTCATAATGTCTGGTCAAGATTGACAACCCATCATACGACTCACAAATAGTGAGACGGAGATGAAATGATGTGGGAACACGAGTTATTGAGTAACAAGTACAACCATCTTCAATAAGTAGTGGTACGGTGTGGCCACCATGCACAATGACGAACCAAAGCAAGCATATGTCACTAATCATGATCGAATTTCTCAAGGTGTGGTCAACGTTGACAACTCCTAGTGCAAGTCACGAATGGTCGGAGGGGGAAAAACTGGTTTTATTTACTAGTTATCAACTAGAAAGAACAATGACCTTTGATAAGTAGTGGCACGGTGTGGCTACCATGCACAATGACAAACCAAATAAGGCATATGTCACTAATCATGACCAGAAAATTCCACTATGTGTGGTCAACGTTGACAACTCATAACCCAAATCACACATGGTCGAGATGGGGAAACAATGGTTTAGGAACAATAGGTATCGACTAGCAAGTACAAAGACCTTCAGTAAGCAGTGGTATTGTGTGGTTACTATTCACAATGGCCAACCAAATTAGGCGTATGTCACTGACCATGAGTAAAGAATTCCACTGTGTGGTCAACGTTGACAAGTCGTAATACAATTCACAAGTGGTTCGAGGGGGAAACAATGGTTTGGGAGTACTAGTGACCAACTAGCAAGTACAAAGATATTCAATGAATAGTGGCACGGTGTGACTACCATGCACAATTACCAACCAAGGTAGGCATATGGAGCTGACTATGACCAACAAATTTCACTATGAAGGGTCAACGGTCACAACTATTAATACAAGTCACAAATGGTCAGAGGGGGAAACAATGGTTGGGGATCACTAGTTATTGTCTAGAAAGTACAAAGACATTCAATAAGTGGTGGTACGGTGTAGCTAGCATGCACAATGACCAGCCGAAGTAGGCATATTTCACTGGCCATAACCAAAGAATTTCACAATGACGGGTCAAC
>SZWC01007186.1:2365-18102 GCA_023375785.1 Penium margaritaceum | reverse complement strand
CTGTTAGTCGTAGAGCTTTAATATAGGCGAGACATTGGAGATACGAGGTAGACAGTGGCCAGTGAGTGAAGGTGAGAGAGAAGCGAGTAATGGGTTGATGAGTGCTGAGCAAAGGAGCGAGAGTGACGGAGCAAAGAGATGCAAACTACGACTGGTTGTCCAAGGCAATGTGACCAAAAAGCGAGAAGAGCAAGGACACGGCGGCGAAGCTGCAGAACCCAAGGGGAATAGTGAGGGAATAACTGTTCTGCTTAATTCATAATGGGAATGAACATCCTCCGTACGTACAAAAGAGCAGGACAGGGTTAGTCACAAATGGCTTCTTTTTGCTAGCCAAACGCATAGCGATGTAGTTGCATTATTAGGGGCGGATTGGCTCACGTGAAACGGTTGTGACCGACCGACCATTTGCAGAAAGAGGTTCGGAAGATCTGAATTTACATCAAGCGCTCCGACTATCCGAGGGGTGTTGGAGAGGACCTTGTCAGAGTGATTTCTTTTCATGATAGCTCCGGCGTTCTCTGGCTTGATCCACCGTTCTCTGGCTTGCTCCGCCTTTCTTTGACTTGCTCCACCTTTCCTTGGCTTGCTCCACCTTTCTGTGGCTTGCTCTTCTGTTCTCTAGATTCCTCTATCTTTCTTTGGCTTGCTCCACCTTTCTCTGGTTTGCTCAACCGTTCTCTCGATTGCTCCACCATTATCTGGCTTAGTCCACTGTGATCTGGCTTGCTCCATTGTTTTTTTTATTGGTCCACCGTTATCTTGCTTGCCCCACCGTTCTCTGGCATGATCCACCGTTCTCTGGCTTGCTCCATCATTCTCTGGCTTGTTCCACCATTACATGGCTTGCTCCACCTTCCTCTGGATTCCTCCACCGGTCTCTAGCTTGCTGCACCTTTCACTGGCCTGCTCCACCTTTCTCTCGCTTGCTCCATCTTTATCTGGCTTGCTCCACAGTTCTCTTGCTTACTCCACTTTTCACTGGCTTGCTCCACCATTCTCTGGCTTGCTCTACCTTTTTCTGGCCTGCTCCATCATTCTCTGGCCTGCTCCGCCTTTCTCTGGCTTGCTCTACCTTTCTTTGGCTTCCTCCACCTTTCTCTGGCTTGCTCCACCTTTCTCAAGCTTGCTCCACCTTTTTCTGGCTTGCTCCGCCTTTCTCTTGCTCGCTCCACCGTTCTTTGTCTTACTCCACCATTATCAGGCTTGCTCCACCATTCTCTGGCTTGCTCCACTGTTCTCTGGCTTGCTCCACCGTACTCGGGCTTGCTCAACCATTGTCTGGCTTGCTCCACTATTCTCCGGCTTGCTCCATCTTTCCCTGACTTGCTCAACCTTTCTCTGGGTTGCTCCACCATTCTATGGCTTGCTGCGCCGGTCTCTCGCCTGCTCCACCATTCTCTGGCTTGCTCCACCATTCTCTGCCTTTCTCCAGCATTCTCTTGCTTGCTCCACCATTCTCTGGATTGCTCCACCATTCTATGGCGTGCTCCACCGTTCTCTGGCAGAATCCACTATTCTCTGGCGTGCTCCACTGTTCTTTGGCTTGCTGCACCTTTCTAAGGCTTGCTCCACCCTTCTCTGGCTTGCTCCACCGTTCTCTGGCTTACTCCACTATTCTATGGCTTGCTCCGCCGTCCTCTAGCCTGCTCCACCTTTCAGTGGTTTGCTCCACCTTTCTCTGGCTTTCTCCAACCTTCTCTGACTTGCTCAACGTTTCTCTAGCTTGCTCAACCTTTCCCTAGATTGCTCCATCTTTCTCTGGCTTCCTCCACCTTTCTCTGGCTTGCTCTACCTTTCCCTTGCTTGCTCATAAAGTGAAGTCCTTTAGTCTTGGTCGGTGACATCTGCCTACTTTGGCTGGTCATTGTGCATGGTAGCCAGACCGTGTCACTTCGTTTTTAATGTATTCGTACTTTTTAGTTGATAACTAGTATTCCCAAACCATTGTTTCCCCTTCTTACCACTTGTGACTCGTTGTATGAGTTGTCAACGTTGACCTCCCACAGTGAAACTATTCAGTCATGGTCAGTGACATATGCCTGTTTTGGTTGGTCATTGTGCATGGTAGCCACACCGTGCCACTACTTATGGAAGGTCTTTGTACTTGCTAGTTGATAACTAGTATTCCCAAACCAGTGTTTCCCTCTCTAACCATTTGTGACTTGTGTTATAAGTTGTCAACATTGACCACCCATAGTGAAATTTTTTGTTCACAGCCAGTAGCATATGCCTAATTTGTGTTGAAAAATGGCCCGTCCGCATGCCCAAGTGCGGCGCCGGGAGGCGCCGACGAGCCGCCAGAAAGTGAAAACTCCGCTCCGGCGGATCTGGCGACTCGACAATTGCTTGGATCCTAAAATGGAGGATTGCCCCGTAAAGTTGTCGAGTCGCTGAATCCGGTGGAAGTTGTTTCGCCGGAATCGGACAAGTATGGAGGGAGATATGGCCTTCCAAAGTTGGGGTGTGCGCAGCGGCTCTGGGAGCCGGCTGCGACTCGAAATCCGGTCGATAATCGACCGGATCGAGTAACACAATTACCATTTGGAAAAAATGCTCCGATAGGCCTGCCGGGGCGTCCGGTGGATGATCCGCCTGATCAGGTGGATCATCCACTGGATCCAGAATTGCAGGTTGTTACTGAGGGACTTAGCCAAAATCCTGGCTCGACGTCCGAAACTCAGTATTACGTTTTGTTACTCGGGGACTTAGTCAAAATTCTGACTGCAGGTCCGCGGACAGGTTTCGAACCTTGTCACACCCCATCACCAAACACGACCCAAACGTGGGTAGGATGCGTGTAAACAGTGCAGGGGACCCCTACACCACGTGCAAGTGGACCTGCGCCTTGGGAAAGGCGCTTCGCACGTGAAGGAAGGCGCCACGGTGTGTGCGCGCCATGGAAGCGTTAGGCGTTTCTGTGGTGGGTGAGACCTGCGCTTCGGCAAGCATAACTTGGGCTACGCTTGGCCGAATCGCACGCGGTTTGGTGCGTTGGAAAGCTCATGACTAGCCCTATAAATGGTGTGATCATGTCTATGTTCAACATATAACGCAAAACGACGTTATTCCCTTCGCAAAACTGACTTTCTCTAAATTCCTGCTCACATAGCGTGAGGCGACCAGAAAGCTCACGCTCAATCTCAGATTCGCCCAAAACAGTAGACGTGAACCACTAGAGGCTATCAGACCAACGTCGGGGCCACACCACGCGGCTCTCATCTTGACAAAGGGTTATGGGCCCACCGGTCTGATAGCATCCAACGTTCACGTCTTCCGCAGCGCACGGGATCGTCATTTTGGACGTCGCCGTGAAGTTCTGAGAACTCGTCGGAGTAGCAGCTTCGCACATGGCGCAGAAGGAGACGCAGCCCATCCAGAAGTATGCGGGCGGTCCAGGCTTTGGGCTATGGAGGTGGCACTTCGGGTTGCACCTCTCACATAAGGGGCTGCTGGATGTCATGTTGGGAAAGGAGGTGCTCACAGAGGCGACTGCTACGGACGCGGAGAAGCAGGCCTTCGAAAAGAAGAACACGGAGGCACTCATGCTCCTGGTGTCCGGGACAGCCGAGTCGCAGTGAAGCTACTTCCAAGGCTGCAAGCTGGCAGCCGAAGCTTGGGATAAACTCTGCTACATCCATCAATCCAAGTCGCTGGCGAACAAAATCTTCGCAATGAAGCGACTCCTCATGGTGAGAATCGAGGAGGGAGATGATGTCATCTCCGCCATGCAGCAGATCGAGTCGCTTGCCTCGCAATGCAATAACGTGGGGTGGAAGATCGACACGCAGCTGCAGGCGATGGCCCTCCTCATGGCCCTACCTGACAGTTGGGGCCCACTCATCACCGTCCTTGGAGGATGGGCGGAGGACAAGCTCACCTATGGCGCGGTCGCAGAGTACATCCGCAACGAGGCGCAGCGCCGGAGCTGCTGGGAGTCCTCGTCTTCCTCATCGGCCCTCGTCACCAAAACGCGTGGTGGCAGAAACGGGGGCAAAGGAAGCGGCGGAAGAGGCGGCGGCAAGAAGGGCGCCAAGAAAGGTGCGTGTCGCAATTGCGGCAAGGAGGGTCACTGGGCCCGCGAGTGCCCGGAGGAGGCAAAGACCGGCGGCAAAAACAGCAAGGGCAGGTCGCTCCTCAACGGCAACAAGAACCACTTCCTCAAGAAGGCCAACAGGCGGTGCCTGGATTCCGGGGCCGAGGAGCACACCCAAGTCGAGAAGGTGGGGTTCGTCACCTACGAGAAGTCCTCCAAGTCAATGGTGGTCGCGAACGACAAAGTCGAGCCGGCGGCCGGCCAAGGCGACGTGGAGGTGGAAGTCGTGGTGGGCAGTAAGAAGGAGCTGTGCACAATTCGTGATGTGCAGCACGTCCCCGGCCTGGCTGACATTTTGAGTGTCAGCCACTTGACGGACAAGGGGTATGAGGTGCTCTTCCGCAGGAAAGGCGCAGTAGTGCGCATCGACGGCGACGGCGAGGTCGTGCTGGAGGCGAAGCGCGAGGGAGGTCTCTACATCGGACGCAGCAGACTCGCAGGAGCGCGTCGTCAACATGGCCAAGGGAGGAAGAGCTGATCTGGAGCTCTGGCACCGACGGTTGGGGCATTCGGCGCCCGCAACCGTTAAGGAGATGGCAAAGCGCGACATGGGGCGCGGCCTCGTCATCGACGGTGCAGCAGACGCGGCAGCAGATGCAGCAGCGCACAAAAGGTGCGAGCCTTGCATTTTGGGCAAGGCGCGGCGCAAGCCGTTCAATGAGAACGAGGCTCGCGCAAAGGACCTGCTGGAGGTCGTGCACAGCGACATGTGCGGACCGTTCAAAACGCCGTCAAACGGCGGCTTCAGATACTTTGTCACCTTCATTGATGACTGCATCAGGAAGCTCTACGTGTACTTCATGAAGCGGAAAGGCGAGGTCCTGGACCGGCTGAAGGAGTACGTCGCAGCGGTGGAGAGGCAGACTGGCCAAAAGATCAGAGCGCTACGCAGCGACAATGGCGGAGAGTACGTGGGCTGCAGCGGGTGGATGAAGCAGCAGGGCATCAAGTGGGAACCCACTACGCCGTACTCGCCACAGTCCAATGGAGTGGCGGAGCGGGCGAACCAAACGCTGCTCAACATGGTGCGGACCATGCTTGTGGATGCGGGGTTGCCGCGAGGGTTCTGGNGAAGGTCAGAGCGCTACGCAGCGACAATGGCGGAGAGTACGTGGGCTGCAGCGGGTGGATGAAGCAGCAGGGCATCAAGTGGGAACCCACTACGCCGTACTCGCCACAGTCCAATGGAGTGGCGGAGCGGGCGAACCAAACGCTGCTCAACATGGTGCGGACCATGCTTGTGGATGCGGGGTTGCCGCGAGGGTTCTGGGCGGAGGCTGTGCGTGCAGCGAGCTACACCATCAACCTCACCCCAACAGCGGTGCTGAAGGGTAAGGGCGGCTGGAAGACGCCGCAGGAAGTCTGGAGCGGGCGCAAGCCAAACGTGGCGCACCTGAAGGTGTTTGGGTGCAAGGCGCACGCGATGGTGCAGGCGGCGCAACGACGCAACAGCAAGCTAGAACCACGGGCGAAGCCGTGCTTGTTCCTCGGCTACGAGAGCGCGCAAAAGGCGTACAGGCTCTGGGCCCCGCGCACGCAAGAGATCATCCGCAGCCAAAGGTCGAGTTCGACAAGCAGCAGAGCTTCAGCAGCAGCAGCAATGACATGAGCGTCGAGAACACTCCAAAACAGGGGGAGAGGTTCCAGCTCCTTGACTACGAGGAGGAGCCGGCGGACGCGGAGGTCGATGATGCGGCGTCGGAGCGCGGCGGTGCAGCAGGTGCAGCAGGTGCAGCAGCCGACGCGGAGGACTTCGACGACGATGCAGCTGGGCTGGAGATCCGGCGGAATGATCCGTCGAAGGAGGCACCCCGGGTGCCAAAGCGCGCACTCCCGGCGGAGTTCGCGTTGGGCGTCGGAGAAAAATACTCCGGACGCGCCGCCCGTCCAGTTGATGGTTCACCAGAGCGGGAGGAATCCTCGGGGAACCGTCCGGTCGATGATTCACCGGAGCGGGCTGAGTCGAAAGGATCGCAGCAGAGCGACGAGACGCCGCCAAGACTGCCGCGCCGCATCGGGAGGCAGCGGAAAGCGGGGAAGCGTTTCGACGCAGGCACCGGTCGATGGATCGGCATGACGCGGTGCATGCTTGCTGCATCTACGGAACCGACAACCGTGCAAGAGGCGCTTGCACGGCCCGAGGGGAAGCAGTGGGACGCCGCCATCAAGTCAGAGTTGGCGTCCATTACTGAAAATGACACGTGGCAGCTGGTTGACAGGCCGAAAGACGCCAAGGTCATCGGCTCCAAGTGGGTCTTCAAGACCAAGTTCACAAAGGAAGGTGTGGTGGATAAATACAAGGCGCGGCTCGTGGCGAAGGGGTACGCACAGCGTAAGGGCGAGCACTACGATGAGACGTTCGCCCCCGTCGCCAAGTTCACAAGCATCCGGGCGATCCTTGCGGTGGCAGCCGCGAAGGACATGGAGCTCCACCAAATGGATGTAAAAACGGCCTTCCTCAATGGCATCATCGATAAAGAAATCTACATGGAGGTGCCGGAGGGGGTGGAGGCACCGGAGGGCAAGGTGTGCAAGCTGCGGAAGTCCTTGTATGGGCTAAAACAATCGCCCCGATGCTGGTACCAACAGATGGACAGCTTCATGGCACAAATCGGCTTTGAGCGTTGTGAGTCGGATCACAGCGTGTACGTGCAGCGCAGTAAGAAGCTCCATCAGATTGTCGCACTCTACGTGGACGATCTGATCTTGTGCTCCTCAGACCTGCGGAGCCTACAGCAGCTGAAAGAGCAGCTGAGCAGCAAGTTCCAGATGTCGGACATGGGGGAGCTGGAGTTCTACCTCGGGGTGAGCATTACGCGGAACTGAAGGGCGCGCACGCTTGAGCTGGGGCAGGCCAAATACGTGGCCGAGGTGCTGAAGCGGTACGGCATGGAGGACTGCAAACCAGTATGCAGTCCTGTCTCCACGACCTATGAACTGAGTGCGGCAATGGCGCCTCAAACAAAAGAAGAGCGGGAGGATATGGCAGGGGTGCCCTACCAATCGGCGGTGGGCAGCCTCATGTATGCCATGTTGGCGACTCGACCGGACCTGGCCTACGCGGTGGGTCAAGTGAGCAGGTACGTGGCCGATCCAGGGCCACTACACTGGCAGGCGGTCAAGCGCATCCTCCGCTACCTGCAGGCGACGCGGCACGCGCGCTTGAGGTTCGACGGCAAAGGGCGGGCGGACCCTTTGCGCCTGGTCTGCTACACGGATGCAGACTACGCTGGCGATGTGGACAAGCGTAAGTCCACATCCGGCTACGTGTTCTTCCTCGCTGGTGCAGCGGTCTTGTGGTGCAGCAGGAAGCAAGACTGCGTCGCCACCTCTACAGTGGAAGCAGAGTACATTGCGCTGGCCGAGGCGGTCAAGAAGGCGGTGTGGCTCCGCAGGTTGCTGGGGGAGCTGGGCGTGCCGCAACAGGAGCCAACGGTGGTACAAGAGGACAACACCGGCTCCATCTCGCTGACCAACAACCCGACGCAGCACAGGAGGACGAAGCACATCGACGTGCGTTACCATTACGCACGGGACATGGTCGAGAAGGGGCAGGTGGTGCTGCAACACTGCAGCACGCACAACATGCTTGCGGATTGCTTGACCAAAGCGCAACCCGCGGACCGGCACGCGATGAGCGTGGCCGGACATGGGATGATCAGCTATGATGGGCTGGAGGGCGCAGCGGAAGATGAGTAAGAGCAAGCTGGAGCAGCGGGCATGGCAGGTGCAAGGGGGAGAATGTTGAAAAATTTCCCCTCCGCATGCCCAAGTGCGGCGCCGGGAGGCGCCGACGAGCCGCCAGAAAGTGAAAACTCCGCTCCGGCGGATCTGGCGACTCGACCATTGCTTGGATCCTAAAATGGAGGATTGCCCCATAAATTGGACGAGTTGTTGAATCTGGTGGAAGTTGTTTCGCCGGAATCAGACAAGTATCGAGGGAGATATGGCCTTCCAAAGTTGGGGTGTGCGCAGCGGCTCTGGGAGCCGGCTGGGACTTGAAATCCGGTCGATAATCGACCGGATCGAGTAACAAAATTACCATTTGGAAAAAATGCTCCGATAGGCCTGCCGAGGCGTCCGGTGGATGATCCGCCTGATCAGGTGGATCATCCACCGGATCCAGAAGTGCAGGTTGTTACTGAGGGACTTAGCCAAAATCCTGGCTCGACGTCCGAAACTCAGTAGTACGTTTTGTTACTCGGGGACTTCTGACTGTAGGTCCGCGGAGAGGTTTCGAACCTCGTCACACCCCATCACCAAACTCGACCCAAACGTGGGTAGGGTGCGTGGAAACAGTGCAGGGGACCCCTACACCACGTGCAAGTGGACCTGCGCCTTGGGAAAGGCGCTTCGCACGTGAAGGAAGGCGCCACGGCGTGTGCGCGCCATGGAAGCGTTAGGCGTTTCTGTGGTGGGTGAGACCTGCGCTTCGGCAAGCATAACTTGGGCTACGCTTGGCCGAATCGCACGCGGTTTGGTGCGTTGGAAAGCTCATGACTAGCCCTATAAATGTTGTGATCATGTCTATGTTCAAAATATAACGCAAAACGACGTTATTCCCTTCGCAAANTGAGGCGACCAGAAAGCTCACGCTCAATCTCAGATTCGCCCAAAACAGTAGACGTGAACCACTAGAGGCTATCAGACCAACGTCGGGGCCGCACCACGCGGCTCTCATCCTGAAAATTTGGTTGGTCATAGTGCATGGTAGCCACACCGTGCCAATACACACTCAAGATCTTTGTACTTGCTAGTTGATAAATAGTATTCCCAACCCATTGTTTCCCCCCTTTGTGACTCGTGTTATGAGTTGTGAATGTTGACCACACATAGTGAAATTCTTTGGTCATGGTCAGTGATGTATGCATTGTTTTCTCGGTCATTGTGTATGGTAGCCCTATGATACCCCCCATTTTTGCCGCGCACTGCTTTCCTCTCGCGCTCTCTGGTTCCGCGCACCGCTCTGTTCCGCGACTCTGCTGTTCCGCGCCTTGTCTGTTCGGCGATTCTGCCGTTCCGCGCCTGGTCTGTTCCGCGACTCTGCCGTTCCACGCCTGGTCTGTTCCACGACTCTGCTGTTCCGTGGTTCTGTGCAGCACTTGTTTGCTGCTCCTCCGCCGCCTCTCCTGGTCTTCCGCGGATGCTTCACACCCTAGGGATCCCGCGTGTGGGTAGTGCTCCGCGGCTCACTCCTTGCCGGCACGAGAGTCTGCCACCTCGTGGCCTCTGACTCCTCTGCCCGCGGAACCCCGTTCCGTGGTCGTGCGCAAGGCCGCGGCATCGCCGGCAGCATCCTTCACCCTTCTTGCGTTCCCTGGTGGTGACAGTACCTAGCGGAATCCTTGTTGGATCCAAGATCGGAAGTGGAGCGAGCAGTAGGACATGCACACACTTGGGGGAGAAGAATTCGTCTTCCGCGGAGTACCTCCGCGGAGAGCACTCTTCGAGTTCCTTAAGCAGCTGCGGGTCTCAGAAGGGAGGCGGGAGTGAAAGTCTGAACCTGATTGGCAACAGCGTGGATCAATGAGACATGAGGTAGCAATCTGGTTCTGAACAAGTCAGGACTTCAGTCTCACCACTGGGAATCAGGCTTGTATTAAGTCAGATGGCACAAGATTGGATCAAGGTCAGATCACTTCGTGACACTAGTTCCTCCGCTACACCACTACTTTATATTCACCAATCCTAGCTCTCTAAGTCTCCTCCTACCACACTCTTTCCTCTACCTCGGACTCCGCGCGGTGCGTTATGCGCACCGCGGGTCTCGTCCTTGATCACACACCAGACTACTTCTACATTTCCCTGCACTACTACTGCTTCTTCCCCTACTCCGCGGCTTGGGTGCGCGCGGTCTTGTGTTCTTCCTTGAATCTTCGTCTTTGTGCGGTGCGTCCTCCCGATCCTCCTCCTTGATTACCGCTGCTCACCCTGGGCTCTCATTGGCCGAGCTCCTGCCGCCCTCTTCCGGACATCCGGTTGTACCGGCGGGTGTCTTGCACGTCCGACGCTCCTGCTTCCCTCCCACTTCTCCGCGGCTCGGTACGTGCTCTCTTTTCACCGCGGATCCTCACCCTGCCTATCCCGCCCCTTCTTGCCTCCTCCGTGCCAATCGTTTCCAATAGCCATAGAAAGTTCATCGTTGATTTCTTTTGCTCCCTGGCGGCAACTTTTCCCGCCCCTCTTCCTCCACCGCCACTGGACTCCGCGCCACCCCACGCTCTACCGCAACCTTACTGCGGGAGCCAGCATGCCTTGCGCGTTCCCCAGTGCTCCGCGGCCTCCCTTTCACCCTTCTCCGCGGATCTGTGGTCGCGGTCGCCACTTTCCGCGGATTTGTGGGTTGCGGCGACTTTCTTCCGCGGATCCATCTTCTTCCCAGCGGAGATGCGGTGGATCTCCGCCTGACACCTTACCGTGCCACTACTTTTTTAAGGTCGTTTTACTTGCTAGTTGATACCTCGTGTTCCGACTCCATTGTTTCCCCCTCTGACCATTTGAGACTTGTGTTACAAGGTGCGGACGTTGACCACACATATTGGTGTTCTTTGGTCATAGTCTTTGACATATGCATACCTTGGTTGGTCATTGTGCATTGTAGCTACACTGCGCCACTGCTTAATGAAGATCTTTGTACTTGTTAGTTTATAACAAGTATTCTCAAGCCACCCCCCCCCCTCTGACCAGTTTTGACTCGTGTTATGAGTTGTGAACGTTGGTCACACATAGTGAAATTCTTTGGTCATAGTCAGTAAGATATGCCTACTGTACTTGGTCACTGTGCATGGAAGCCACACTGTTCCACTACTTTTTAACGGTCTTCATACTTGCTATATGGTACCTAGTGTTTCCAAATCATTGTTCCCCCCTCTGAACATTTGTGACTCTTATTATGAGTCATCGATGTTGACCACACACAATGGAATTCCTTGGTCATATTCAGTGACAAATGCCTACTTTGGTTGGTCATTGTGCATGGTATCCACACCGTGCCACATTTTATTGACGGCTTCTGTACTTGCTAGATGATACGTAGTGTTTTCAAACCATTGCTTTCCCATCTGACCATTTGTGGCTCGTATTATGAGCTGTCAACGCTGGCCACCAATAGTGAAACTCTCTGGTCATGGTCAGTGACATATGCCTACTTCGGTTGGTCATTGTCCATAGTAGCCACACAGTGTCACTGCTTGTTGAAGGTCATTGTACTTGCCAGTTTATAACTAGTTATCCTACAATGGTTTTCCCACTCGTACCATTTGTGACTCGTATTATGAGTTATCAACGTTGACCACACATAGTGAAACTCTTTGGTCATAGTCAGTGAGACAAGCCTAATTTGGTTGGTCATTGTGCATAGTAGCCACACCATGCCAGTGCTTATTGAAGGTCTCCGTACTTGCTAGTTGTTGACTAGTGTTCCCAAACCATTGTTCTCCCCTCTGGCCATATGTTTTTCCTGTTATGAGTTGTCAATATTGACCACACATAGTGAAATTCATTGGTCATATTCAGTGACATATGCCAACTTTGGTTGGTCAGTGTGCATGGTATTCAGACTGTAGCACTACATTTTAAAAGTCTTTGTACTTGCTAGTTGATCACTAGTAGTCAAAATCCATTATTTCCCCGCCTGACCATTTGTGACTCGTATTATGAGTTTTCTACGTTGACCACACATAGTGGAATTGTCTGGTCATAGTCTGTGACATATGCATGTTTTGGGTGGTCATTATGCATGGTAGCCACATCGTGCCACTACTTATTGAAGGTCTTTGTACCTTATATCTAATTACAAGCATTCTCAAACCATTGTTTCACCCTATGACCATTTGTGACTCGTATTATGAGTTGTCAACGTTGACCACGTAAAGTGGAAATCTTTGGTCATGGGCAGTGACGTATGCCTACTTTGGTTGGTCATTGTACATGGTAGCCACACTACGCCACTGATATTCTATCAGAGTGATTAGTGTACTTGCTAGTCAAAACCTAGTATTCCCAAACCATTGTGTCCCCCTCTGACCATTTGTGACTCATGTCATGAGTTGTCAACGTTGACTACACATACTGGAATTTTTTGGAGATGAGGGATACGATGCGAAAGAGAGCCTCAAATACTCTGGGTGCTAGGTTGGACAAAGGAGGGAGATAGTAACATGAGGATGAATACAGGGGTTGACCAGGTAGATCTGTGTGCTATGTGGACGATGAAAGTATGAGATGGATTTGATGTTTGACGAAGTGGACGTATGGGTAGAACCACGTGCGTTCAGATGAGGAGATGGGGAGAATGCAGCAAGGTGAACGGTAAGGACCGACGCACCACAAGAGATCTGCTGCCGGCGTGGGTGCAGACCACTGCAAGCTTGGCAGTCGGCACGTGTAGATCCTTTTGCTGATTATTGATCCCGATGCTTGCTGATGATGAGGTAAGGGTGAACAGCAGAACAACTGATGAAATGTGAACGCTGGGCCGTGCCGCGTGCGCAGTAACGAGGAATCAGTATGGGCGCATGTCACCATGAAATTGGTAGTTCGATCGGGCGGATTCATGTGCTGGGCGGATAGGAAAGTCTGCAAAGGAAGTGGATGAGAAATTGGGCACAGGAGTAGAACCATGTGTGCTGTAGTCGTAGAGGGGTATAATATGGCAAGGTGAAGGCAAGAACCAGTGCGCCACAAGAAATCTGCTGCCAGTCTTGTGTGCGGGCCACTGCAAGCTTCGTAGTTAGTATGTGCAGATCCTTGTACAGGCATCAGATGAATGTGCTGACAATGAAGTAGAGGCTGAAGCTAGGGCTGCGGTATGGACGCAGGGACAAGCCACGTGTTCTACAGAAGTTTTGGTGGGGACGCAGGTCGTCATGATAAGGTATGACTGGGAGTTTCCTTTGTACCAAGCGGAGGATGATACTAGAAGCGGCAGAGATGAGGTGGGCACAGGGGTGGAACCATGTGCACTGTGGATGATGACTGATGATTGGGAAGAAAGTGAAAAACATGTCGATAGAGATGATGAGGCAAGCAATGATGATGAACCATAGAGGAAGATGCAGAAAGGGCTCATTTTGGTAAGGTAGATGGGTAGTGGAAGAAGGAGGAGAATACTAAAGTTGAGACTGTTGGTTGGGAAGGTGGTACATTGAGGAGGAGTAGCTATTCAAGAAGGTCATTCTCCTTCCAACTACCCATGATGGTGATCATTGGGCTTCCGCTCTCTGGTAGCGCCATGAGGATCATGGCCTTCATCTTTTTCTTAAGGTCCCAGTTCATTTGGTGAGCCTTGCTAAGGAGTCCTTCAAACTCCTGTAAGAAATCAGGGATGGATTCTTCCTCATTCACCCGCATGCTAATTAGGCGTTGTAGGATAAATAATCATCATGCGAGGGAGGTGGACTGGTGCACACGCTTGACCTTGGCTCAAGCATTCGAAGCCAGTGTGTACCTTGCAATGATGGGAACATACCTCTTGGCTATCATGTTGCTGAGGAATGACATGACTGTATCATTTTGATCCATCCATGCCTCATGCTCGGGTGTGCCCTCCGCTGGAACTTGCTCCTCTTCCTTCATTAGCTTAATGAAGCCACGCACTTTCATCGCTTGCTCAAACTACCATCTCCAACGGGGGAAGTCAATCCCCTCCAAAATGGGATTTCTTCCCAAGGTCTGAGACCGTGCGGCTGTGAGGTAGCACTCAGGATTTCTTCGGTGGTCTGCCTTGTGAAAGCCATTGTTGAGTTCAAGGACTGCCCTGCGGCAACCCCTACTGCTCCTGATGGGTCAACCATTTTTGCTACCCTTATCTGCTTTCGGCATCTCTGCTACGTTGAGGCCAATGTGGGCTGATGTTAGCCGATGTCTGCTACCGGTTTTAGGATGCAGATCCACTGCTTACCCCTCTGGCCGATATTCACCTGTACAAAAAGAGGACAGCTTACACCAGCACACCCAGGCTCTTGCCTCCAAAGGCAGAGCTTGCCCTGATTGGGACCGAAGGGTCGTGCCTCCAAGGGCAGAGCTTGTCCTTGGTCCGTGTGTGCTGAGTGCAAACCCAGCCGTTAGAGCTGATGAAGCAAATGAAGCTGATGGAGCTGATGTGCGCACTTGGATGGAGACACCAAAGTTGAGTGAAGCTTGTCTTACAACTGGTTAGTGTGGGCCCATAAACCTTTGTCAACCGGCCAAAGGCAAACGGACTAGAAAACAAGGCCGACACAATAGCACATGCCATCTGCTCCTAGCATTTTAGCTAGGAGAAGATATCATCCTCAATATCTTTGTTTCACAATGAGCTGTCCCTAGGCAGCTCATTGCCATCTCATCTTTGGTAGCTTGTAAGAGAAAGGTGAAGCAAGCCAAAGAAGGCCGGAGCAAGCCAGAGAACGGTGGAGCAAGCAAGAGAAAGGTGGATCAAGCCAGAGAACGGTGGAGCAAGAAACAACTCAGTGTAGCAAGTGAGAGAACGGTGAAGCAAGCCAGAGAGAGGTGGAGCAAGCCAGAGAGAGGTAAGGCAAGCCAGAGAAAGCTGGAGCAAGCCAGAGAATGGTGGAGCAAGCCAAGGAAATGTGGAGCAAGTCAGAGAAAGGTGGAGAAAGCCAGAGAAAGGTGGAGCAAGCCCGAGAATGGTGGAGGAAGCCAGAGAAAGGTGGAGCAAGCCAGAGAACAGTGGAGTAAGCTAGGGAGTGGTGGAGCAACCCAGAGAAAGGTAGAGCAAGCCAGAGAACGGTGGATCAAGCCAGATAACGCTGAATCTAGGCAGAGAACGGTGGAGCAAACTAGAGAATGATGGAGCAAGTCAGAGAAAAATGGAGCAAGCAAGAGAAAATTGGAGCAAGCCAAGAAATGGTGGAGCAAACCAGAGAGCGGTGGAGCAAGCTAGAGAACGGTGGAGCAAGTCAGAGAATAGTGGAGCAAGCCAGAGAACGGTGGAGCAAGCCAAAGAACGGTCAAGCAAGCCAGGGAAAGGTGGAGAAAGCTGTCGGAAATCAAGCTCCACTCTCACAAGATGCTCAGATGCCCAACGTTAGAAGGAAGCTTCTCGGGGCAGCGAGACGTCTGGACTGTTTGAAGAGAGAGAAGACCACGAGTAGGAGGAGTAGTCATGACAAAGGAGTGAAGGTTTGTATGCTGAAGGTGGCAAACTAGTTTCGGCTCAAGAGAGCCTTCATCAGTGCCTTGTAACAAACATGACCAACACATGCATGACTTTGTACTCCATTTACAGGTGGCGACAGGATCAGAGATGCGCGAAGCGAGTGGCGAAGAGCACGAGGCGCGTGGCGCTCGAGGTGCGACAGATTGGAGCGTCGAAGAAATGGCGACGCAACCCAAGAGCCAGTGGCTACGGCGGGAGTCGAGCCCGGACCAGGAAGCTAAAAAGCTTCCGAGGGAGTTTCCAAGCCAAAATAACACGAGGAGTAAACACAGCAGGAAAAAGGGCATTTAGACGTTTTGCAAAACGTCTAAAAATGCCCCCGAGGTGAAGGGACTGAGACCGGGGGGTCAAGAGTGTCCTCATCACAAGGGGCCTGCGAGAGTCCTCAGTAGACTTGGAGTTGTGGGCTTGAGCTTGATCCAGTAGTTCAGGTCGTTGTGAGAAGTTCCACCGAAGAAAAAGAGGGTGGAGGAAGGCGGC